>JZKD02S1673033.1:809470-842131 GCA_000966675.3 Picea glauca | reverse complement strand
CATTTTTGGGAAACTTATTGGGAGAAGAGTTCCATAGAGGATTCTAAAATATATGGGGCCGATCCCACTTGGGATTTTTTTGTGGATGCGGTAAAGGAAAAATATTACCCTATTGGCAACTATGAGGACCAGTACATGAGATGGACCACACTATGGAAAGAGAGGTTCCAAGCAGTTTTGTAGTTCACCAATACCTTCCATACCTTGCACACCAAGCTGGGTATCAAAGACTCTAAATGACATTTGGTTATGAAATACCATGGGGCTCTACACAGATACATCCAAATGAAAATGGATTTTCTGGACATCTCATCACTCGATGTTGCCTATTGATATGCTGTTAAAATTGAGCAGAAATTTAAGCACTAGAACAAATGGGATTTTTGTTCTACAAATCTGCAACAACCAAAGTATGACAAATATGTCCCTAACAAACAGTGTCCCGAAAACTAGTCCAAGCCACATGAAAAGAAGGGTCACAGGAAGACAAAGAAGAACACCAGAAAATGGTGTGATTTCCACAAAAGCCACTATCACAACACCGATGAATGTCGCTCAAAACAGTCATTGGTGGCCGATATCAAAGAAAAGGAGCCGAACCCTAATTCAGAATCTAATTTTGAAAACACTGGTAAAGGACAAATCATTGACACAGACCCCACTACTATTGTCTTAATTGCAAAAATTCAACTAGAAGAACCAACAGATCCTTAAGAGGGGGAGTGCCTTTTTCATTCATAGATGTGGGTGAAGGGGACCCCGTTGCATTTTGTTTTTGATAGCGGAAGCCAGAAAAACCTCATATCAGTAGAGGTCGTCAAAAGTTGGGATTGTCGACAACACCACACCCGTAGCCATACAACATTGGGTGGCTTTGGAAAGGAAGAGATCTTTGTGTCAGCTAACAGTGTTGATTGTCATACGACGTCCAACCCTTCAAGGATGAGGTATTATGTGATGTTACCCCACTAGATGTCTGTGATGTTCTGTTGGGCCAACCATATATGTGGAGATGCCATGTTGTTTATGAGTCTTGACCCCGTAGTGTCATTATTACTTTGGGGGGTCATCTCTACATAATACCAGAGGTAGTTAGAACTATTGTTCCACCTAAAAAGTGTCACAAGGTAGTATCTCATACTGCAAAATTCAGCTTCTTCACAATCTGTTCAAAAGGGGAACAAAAGGACATTGCAACCACTACAGCCTCACCCCCTGCATTGTCTATCCAACAGAAGCAGGTCGACAAGGTTGAAACAAAGCGCAAATATTCATTTTGCACACATTCCTCTCACATAGCTCAATTTGTTAAATGACCTCAACTTCAACAGATTCATGACAGACTTCCACAAACTAAGCAGCGCGATGTCTCCATCAATACAAGCAGCTCACCAATATGCAGATCCAGCAAATGCTTTTCCCTCTCCCTCTGGAATTCAACAAAATGGATACCATTGATTCCTAAAGAGGGAGGATTTATCCAGGTGGATATCGGTGGCCACCCACCTTTTCCGACTGGCTCAAAATAGTTTTCTGGCAATTTTATCAATTTACTATTTTTAGCAGGTTTTAACTTCCGGGGCCATTTTGAGAGCCTAAATGAAGGTTTTTTGAGATAGATGTTCTCAATGATAGCTAAAGGAATCATTGATCCCCCAAAATAAATCTCTTCGACGATACCTTTCCAACGAGCTATCATATGACTAAAACGAAGATCGTATGCAAAAGTTTCGACCCCAGGAAGTTGATGTACTAACTTACCCAATCGGGGTCCACACGACTTTTGGTGCTTCATCTCCTAGGGTTAGGTTTTTGGATGTATAGGGTTTTTGGCATTCATTTTTATTGTAAAAATTCCTTCAGAGCCTCACTTTAATCATCTTATTGTGAATGCGAGTATCCATCACATCTCTTCTCAGAGATAAGCTACCACCATTCTAGCGAGTCTTTCACTCTGTATTTTTACAGTCTCTGTACATTTCTTTCATTAATAGAAATCTTGTATTACTGTATATCTGTGTTTATGGTTGCATCTCTGATACATTTCTATTATATTATTGAATATCTATGATATCTCTGTGCATTTCTTTATTATATCTCCGATCTCATTTCGCGTCGAATACAATCCGTATCAGTGGTATCAGAGCAGGTTGTTCTTGTTCGTTTTTTTTCAGTGCATGTCCCCGACGAGGTCTGAGTATAGCAAGTTGGTTCTTGAGCTTGTCTCTCTTGAGGAAAATTTCTCTTGCACACCCAAGAAACCCTCAATGGTGGAAGAAAAGAAATATGACAGAGCAGACGATCCTATCAGTATGTTTCTTTAGCAATCTCTCATGCGGTAGAGGGACGAAATGATGAAGAATTTTTCCAACATCTTTAAACACAGGTCGATAGCATCAGGCACATCTTCATCAAGCGGCCACTTTGGAGGAACCTCACCTTTCAAGGTACAAGTTAGTTTTGATATTCTTGTATTTGAAGGACAGATAGATGCAGAAGCCCTACACAAATGGTTAAATCTGCTAGAAGGTTATTTCTCTATGCACAATTTTTTCGACAAAGAAACGATCACATCCACACTTCTTAAAGCTCTCCCACATGTCAATCATTGGTGAGAAACTTATTGGAAGAATAGTTCCACAGAGGAGTCTGAAATATATGGGGTCGGTCCCACTTGGTATTTTTTTGTGGATGCGGTAAAGGAACAATATTACCCTATTGGCAACTATGAGGACCAATACATGAGGTGGACCACACTGTGGCAAGAGAGGGGCCAAGCAGTTCCGGAGTACACCAATACCTTCCATACATTGCGCACCAATCTGGGTATCAAAGAATCCGAACGACATTTGGTTCTAAAATACCATGGGGCTCTACACAGATACATCCAAACTGAAATGGATTTTCTAGAAATCTCATCACTCGATGCTACCTATCAATATGTTGTTAAAATCAACAATAAATTTAAGCACCAGAACAAACGAGATTTTGGTTCTGCAAATTCGCAACAACCAAAGTATGACAAAGACGTCCCTAACAAATAGTCTCCTGAAAACTAGTCCAAGCCACATGAAAAGAAGGGTCATGGGAAGACAAAGAAGGACACCGGAAAATGGTGTGATTTTCACAAAAGCCCCTGGAACAACATCGATGAATGTCGCTCAAAATATTTATTGGTGGCCGAGATCAAAGACAAGGAGCCAGACCCTAATTCTGAATCTGATTCTGAAAATATTGGTAAAGGACAGATCATTGACGCATACCCCACTGCTATTGTCGTGATCGCAACAATTCAACAAGAAGAACCAATAGATCCTGAAGAGGGGGAGCACCTTTTTCATTCACAGATGTGTGTGAAGGGGACCCCGTTGCATTTTATTTTTGATAGCAGAAGCCAATAAAACCTCATCTCAGTAGAGGTTGTCAAACAGTTGGGATTTTCGACAACACCACACCCGCAACCATACAACATCGGGTGGCTTCGACAAGGAAGAGATCTCCATGTCAGCCAACAGTGTCGATTTTCATACGGCATCCAACCCTTCAAGGATGAGGTATTATTTGATGTTGCCCCACTAGATGTATGTGATGTTCTCTTGGGCCAACCATATATGTGGAGACATCATGTTGTTTATGAGTCTCGACCTCGTACTGTCATTGTTACTTTGGGGGGTCATCTCTATAGAATACTAGAGGTAGTTCCAACTATTGTTCCACCTAAAAAGTGTCGCAAGGCAGTATATCATACTGCAAAATTTAGCTTCTTCACAATCTGTTCAAAAGGGGAACAAAAGGACATTGCAACCACTACAGCCTTGCCCCCTACACCGTATATCCACTAGAAGCAGGTCGACAAGGTTGCAGCAATGTGCAAAGATTCCTTCTGCACACATTCCTCTCATGTAGCTCGACTTGTTGAAAATCCTGAGGTTCAACAGGTTCATGATAGACTTCCACAAACTAAGCAGCGCAACGTCTCCATGAATACAAGCAACTCACCAAGATGCAAATCTAGCAAACGCTTTTCCCTCTCCCCCGGGAACTCAACGCAATGGATACCATTGTTTCCTAAGGAGGGAGGATTGATCCATATGGATATCGGTGGCCACCCACCTTTTCTGACTAGCTCAAAATAGTTTTCTGTCAATTTTTGCAATTTACTGTTTTTAGTAAGTTTTAACTTCCGTGGCCATTTTGAGGGCCTAAATGAAGGTTTTTCAATATCGTTTTTTTTAATTATAGATGAAGGAATGATTGAGCCCCCAAAATGAATCTCCTCAACGATACCTTTCGAACGAGCTATCATACACCTAAAATGGAGATCGTAGGCAAAAGTTACGACCCTGGGAAGTTGATGTACTAACTTACCCAAACGGGGCCCACATGACTTTTGAGGCTTCATCTCCTAGGGTTAGGTTTTTGAATTTCTAGGGTTTTTGGCATTTCTGTTTATTGTAAAAAGTCTTTCAGAGCCTCATTGTAATCATCTTATTGTGAATGTGAGTAGCTGTCACATCTTTTCTAAGAGATAAGTTGTCGCCATTCTAGCGAGTCTTTCACTCTCTATTTTTACAGTCTCTGTACATTTATTTCATTAATAGAAATCGTGTATTATTGTATATTTGTGTTTATGGTTGCATCTCTGATAAATTTCTATTATATTGTTGAATATCTACGATATCTCTTCGCATTTATTTATTATATCTCCGATATCATTTCGTGTTGAAAATAATGCAGATCAGTGGTATCAGAGCAGTCTGTTCTTGGTCATTTTTTTTTCAGTTCATGTCCCTGTCGAGGTCTGAGTATAGAAAGTTGGGTCTCATTCTTGTCTCTCTCGAGGAAAATCTCTCTTTCACACCCAAGAAACCCTCAATGGCGAAAGAAAAGAAAAACAATGGAGAAGATGATCCTATCAGTCTGTTGCTTGAGCAAGCTCTCACGCGACAGAGGGACGGAATGATGGAGAATTTTTCCCACATCCTTAAATGTCCATTGATAGAATCATGCACATCTTCATCAAGAAACCACTTTGGAGGAATTTTTCCTTTCAAGGTACAAGTTAATTTTGATATTCCTATATTTGAAGGATAGATAGATGCAGAAGCCCTAGACAAATGGTTAAATCTGTGAGAAGGTTATTTCTCTGTTCACAAATTTTGCGACAAAGAAAAGCTCACCTTCGCACTCCTTAAATATCTCCCCCATGTCAAACATTGGTGGGAAACTTATTGGGAGCAGAGTTCCACAAAGGAGTATGAAATATATTGTGTCGATACCACTTGGGATTTTTTTGTGGATGCGGTAAAGGAACAATATTACCCTATTGGCAACTATGAGGACCAGTACATGAGATGGACCACACTGTGGCAAGAGAGGGGCCAAGAAGTTCCAGAGTTCACCAATACCTTCCATACCTTGTGCACCAAGCTGGGTATCAAAGACTCCAAATGATATTTGGTTCTGAAATACCATGGGGCTCTACAAAAATACATCCAAACTGAAATGGATTTTTTGGACATCTCATCACTTGGTGCTACCTATCGATATGATGTTAAAATGGAGAAGAAATTTAAGCACCAGAACAAACCAGATTTTGGATCTGTAAATCTGCAACAACCCAAGTATGACAAAGATGTCCCTAACAAACAGTCTCCCAAAAACCAGTCCAATCCACATGAAAATAAGGGTCATGGGAAGACAAAGGACACTGGAAAAGGGTGTGATTTTTGGAAAATCCCCTGGCACAACACCTATGAATGTTGCTCAAAACAGTCATTGGTGGCTGAGATCAAAGACAAGGAGTTGAACCCTAATTTAGAATCTGATTTTGAAAATACTGATAAAGGACAAATCATTGACGTAGACCCCACTGTTATTGTCACAACCGCAACAATTCAACCAAAAGAACCAACAGATCCTGAAGAGGAGGAGTGCCTTTTTCATTCACAGATGTGGGTGAAGGGGACCTCGCTGCATTTTATTTTTGACATCGGAAGCCAGAAAAACCTCATCTCAGTAGAGGTCGTCAAATAGTTTGGATTGTCAACAGTACCACACCCACAACCATTTAACATCGGGTGGCTTCAGCAAGGACGAGATCTCTATGTCAGCTAGCAGTGTTGATTGTCATATGATAGCCAACCCTTCAAGGATGAGGTATTAAGTGATGTTTCCCCACTGGATGTTTATGATGCTCTCTTGGGCCAACCATATATGTGGATATGCCATCCTATTTATGAGTACCGACCCCGCAGTGTCATCGTTACTTTAGGGGGTCATATCTACATAATACCAGAGGTAGTTCCAACTATTGTTCCACCTAAAAAGTGTTGCAAGGTAGTATCTCGTACTGCAAAATTCAGCTTCTTCACAATCTGTTCAAAAGGGGAACATAAGGACACTGCAACCACTACAGCCTCGCCCCCTGCATCGTCTATCCAACAAAAGAAGATCGACAAGGTTGAAACAAAGCACAAATATTCCTTCTCCACACATTCCTTTCATGTAGCTAGACTTGTTGAACAACCTTAGCTTCAACAAGTTCATGACATATTTCCACAAACTAAGCAGCGCGACGTCTCCAACAATACAAGCAACTCACGAAGATGTAGATTCAACAAATGATTTTCCCTCTCCCTCGGGAACTCAACGCAATGGATACCATTGCTTCCTAAGGAGGGAGGATTGATCCAGGTGCATATTGGTGGCCACTCACCTTTTCCAACTGGCTCAAAACAACTTTCTAGCAATTTTGGCAATTTACTATTTTTAGCAGGTTTTAACTTTCGGGGCCATTTTGAGGGCCTAAATGAAGGTTTTTTGAGATTTATGTTCTCAATGATAGTTGAATTCATTATTGAGCCCCCAAAATGATTTTACTTGATGATACCTTTCCAACGAGCTATCATACACCTAAAACAGAGATCATATATAAAAGTTACGACCCCGAGAAGTTGATGTACTAACTTACCCAAACGTGGCCCACATGAATTTTGGCACTTCATCTCCTAGGGTTAGGTTTTTGGATGTCTATGGTTTTTGGCATTCCTTTTTATTGTGAAAAGGACTTCATAGCCTCACTGTAATCATCTTATTGTGAATGCAAGTAGCTGTCAGATCTCTTCTCAGAGATAAGCTGCGACCATTCAAGCGAGTCTTTCACTCTATATTTTTAAATTCTCTCTACATTTCTTTTATTAATAGAAATCGTGTATTACTGTATATCTATGTTTATGGTTTCATATATGATACATTTATGTTATATTATTGAATATCCGTGATATCTCTGTGAATTTATTTATTATATCTCCGATCTCATTTCGTGTCGAAAATAATCTGGATCAGTGGTATCAGAGCAGGCTGTTCTTGGTCGTTTTTTTTCAGTGCATGTCCCCGATGAGGTTTGAGTATAGAAATTTGGGTCTCAAGCTTCTCTCTCTTGAAAACAATCTCTCTTGCACACCTAAGAAACCCTCAATGGCAGAAGAAAAGAAAAACGACGGAGCAGGCGATCCTATTAGTCTCTTGCTTGAGCAAGCTCCAGGAATGATTTTAAGGATGGAAATTTATTTTAAAATGTAGACACCTTGGTGAATCTTACTAATCCTTCATATGCCAACTATAAATGTTTGGTGATATTTTTGTAAAATCATTCAAATTTCTAAGGATTTTATATAGTTTTTATAATATTTTTGCGATTTTTAAGGTAAAATAATTTTATCCTATAGAATTTGGGCGAATCATTTTTAAAATAGAGAATCTTATTTTTGGAAAAACCATGGAAAATTATCCCATGAGAGAAATTTATCCCCTAAAATCATCCATGGCAATCTCTCACGTGACAGAGGGATGAAATGATGGAGAATTTTGTCCACATCCTTAAACGCCTGTCGATAGCATTAGGTACATCTTCATCAAGCGGCCACTTTGGAGGCACCTCACCTTTCAAGGTACATGTTAATTTTGATATTCCTCTATTTGAAGGACATATAGATGTAGAAGCCTTAGAAAAATGGTTAAATCTTCTAGAAGGTTATTTCTCTGTTCACAAATTTTTCGACAATGAAAAGATCACCTTCGCACTCCTTAAAGCTCTCCCCTTTGTCAAACATTGGTGGGAAACTTATTGGGAGAAGAGTTCCACAGAGGAGTCTGAATTATATGGGGTTGATCCCACTTGGGATTTTTTTGTGGATGTGGTAAAGGAACAATAATACCCTATTGACAACTATGAGGACCAGTACATGAGATGGACCACACTGTGACAAGAGAGGGGACAAGTAGTTCTAGAGTTCACCAATACCTTGCATACCTTGCGCACCAAGATGGGTATCAAAGACTCCAAATGACATTTGGTTCTGAAATACCATGGGGCTCTACACAGATACATCCAAACTGAAATGGATTTTTCGTACATATCATCACTCGGTGTTGCCTATGGATATGTTGTTAAAATTGAGAATAAATTTAAGCACCAGAACAAATGAAATTTTGGTTCCGCAAATATGCAACAACCAAAGTATGATAAATATGTCCCTAATAAATAGTCTCCCGAAAACCATTCCAAGCCACATGAAAAGAAGGGTCACGGGAAGACAAAGAAGGACACCAGAAAATGGTGCGATTTCCACAAAATCCCCTGGCACAAAACTGATGAATGTTGCTCAAAATAGTCATTGGTGGCCAAGATCAAAGACAAGGAGCCGAACCCTAATTCATAATATGATTATGAAAATACTAGAAAAGGATAGATCATTGATGTAGACCCAACTACTATTGTCATGACTGTAACAATTCAACCAGAAGAACCAACAGATCCTGAAGAGGGGGAGCGCCTTTTAAATTCACAGATGTGGGTGAAGGGGACCCCACTGCATTTTATTTTTGATAGCAGAAGCCAGAAAAACCTCATCTTAGTAGAAGTCATAAAATAGTTTGGATTGTCGACAACACCACACCCGCAGCCATACAACATTGGGTGGCTTCGGCAAGGATGAGATCTCCATGTCAGCCAACAATGTTGATTGTCATACGACATCCAACCCATCAAGGATGAGGTATTATGTGATTTTACCCCAATGGATGTCTGTGATGTTCTCAAGGAGGGTCTAGGGCATGATTTGTCCCCCAAAATGAATCTCCTCGATGATACCTTTCCAATGATCTATCATACGCTTAAAACATAGATCATATGAAAAATTTACGACCTCGGGAAGTTGATGTACTAACTTACTCAAACGGGGCCCACATGACTTTTGGCACTTCATCTCCTAGGGTTAGTTTTTTGGATGTTTAGGGTTTTTGGAATTCCTGTTTATTGTAAAAATGCCTTCAAAGCCTCACTGTAATCATCTTATTGCTAATGCGAGTAACAGTCACATCTCTTCTCAGAGATAAGCTGCCACCATTCTAGCGAGTCTTTCACTCTGTATTTTTACAGTCTTTGTACATTTCTTTCATTAATAGAAATCATGTATTACTGTATATCTGTTTTTATGGTTGAATCTCTCATACATTTCCGTTATATTATTGAATATCTGTGATATCTTTGTGCATTTCTTTATTATATCTCCGATCTCATTTTGTGCTGAAAATAATACAGATCAGTGGTATCATAGCAGGCTGTTCTTGGTCATTTTTTTTTCAGTGCATGTCTCCAACGAGGTCTGAGTATAGAAAGGTGGGTCTCTAGCTTGTCTCTCTTGAGGAAAATCACTCTTGCACACCCAAGAAACCCTCAATGGTGGAAGGAAATAAAAACGATGGAGTAGACGATCCTATCAGTCTGTTGTTTGAGCAAGCTCTCACACGAAAGAGTGACGAAATGATGGAGAGTTTTTCCGACATCCTTAAATGCCTACCGATAGCATCAGGTGCATATTCATCAAGAGGCCACTTTGGAGGCACATCACCTTTCAAGCTACAAGTTAATTTTGATATTCCTATATTTGAAGGACAAATAGATGTATAAGCCCTAGACAAATGGTTAAATCTGCTACAAGGTTATTTCTCTGTTCACAAATTTTTCGACAAAGAAAAGATAAACTTCGCACTCCTTAAAGCTCTCCCCCATTTTAAACATTGGTGGGAAACTTATTGGGAGTAGAGTTCTAGAGAGGAGTCTAAAATATATGGGGCCGATCCCACTTGGGATTTTTTTGTGGATGTGGTAAAGGAACAATAATACCCTATTGGAAAGTATGAGGACTAGTACATGAGATGGACCACACTGTGACAAGAGACGGACCAAGCAGTTCTAGAGTTCACCAATACCTTACATACCTTGTGCACCAAGTTGGGTATCAAAGACTCTGAACAACATTTGGTTCTGAAATACCATGGGGCTCTACACAGATACATCCAAACTGAAATGGATTTTCTGGACATCTCATCACTTGGTGCTGCCTATCGATACACTGTTAAAATTGAGAAGAAATTTAAGCACCAGAAAAAATGGGATTTTGGTTCTGCAAATACGCAACAACCAAAGTATGACATAGACATCCCTAAAAAACAGTCTCCCGAAAATGAGTCCAAGACAAATTAAAGAAGGGTCATGGGAAGACAAAGAAGGACACTGAAAAATGGTGTGATTTCCACAAAATCCCCTGGCACGACACTGATGAATGTCGCTCAAAATAGTCATTAGTGGCCTAGATCAAACACAAGGAGCTCAACCTTAATTTAGAATCTGATTCTGAAAATACTGGTAAAGGAAAGATCATTGACGCAGACCCCACTGCTATTGTCATGACCGTGAAAATTCAACCAGAAGAACCAACAGATCCTGAAGAGGGGGAGCGCCTTTTTCATACACAGACGTGGGTGAAGGGGGCCTCGATGAATTTTATTTTTTATAGAAGAAGCCATAAAAACCTCATCTCATCAGAGGTCGTCAAATAGTTGGAATTGTCGACAACACCACACCCACAACCATACAACACCGGGTGGCTTCGGTAAGGATGAGATCTCCATGTCAACCAACAGTGTCAATTGTCATATGGCATCCAACCCATCAAGGATGAGGTATTATGTGATGTTTCCTCACTGGATGTCTGTGTTGTTCTCCTAGGCCAACCATATATGTGGATATGCCATGTTGTTTATGAGTCTTGAACCTGTAGTTTCATTGTTACTTTGGGGAGTCATCTCTATAGAATACCATAGGTAGTTCCAAATATTGTTCCACCTAAAAAGTGTCACAAGTTAGTATCTCATATTGAAAAATTGAGCTTCTTCACAATCTATTCAAAAGGGGAACATAAAGACATTGCAACCACTACAACCTCACCCTCCCCCCCCCCCCACTGTCTATCCAACAGAAGCAGGTCGACAAGGTTGAAACAAAGCACAAAGATTCCTTCTTCACACATTCCTCTCATGTAGCTCAACTTGTTGAACAACCTCAGCTTACACAAGTTCATGACAAACTCCGAAAAACTAAGCAGCACGACATCTCCAACAATACAAGCAACTCAAGAAGATGTAGATCCAACAAATCCTTTTCCCTCTCCCCTAGGAACTCAATGCAATGGATACCATTGCTTCCTAAGGAGGTAAGATTGATCGAGGTGGATATCGGTGGCCACCCAATTTTTCTGACTGGCTCAAAACAGTTTTTTGACAATTTTTGAAATTTACTATTTTTAGAAGGTTTTAACATCCGAGGCCATTTTGAGGGCCTAAATGAAGGTTTTTCAAGATCGATGTTCTGAATGATAATCAAAGGCATGATTGATCCCACAAAATGAATCTCCTAGATGATACCTTTCCAATGAGATATCATACTCCTAAAACAAAGAGCGTATGCAAAAGTTACGACCCCGGGAAGTTGATGTACTAACTTACCCAAATGGGGCCCACATGACTTTTGGAGCTTCATCTCCTAGGGTTAGTTTTTTGGCATTCCTGTTTATTGTAAAAATTTGTTTAGAGCCTCACTATAATCATCTTATTGTAAATGGGAGTAGCCGTCACATCTCTTCTCAGAGATAAGCTGCCACCATTCTAGTGAGTCTTTCACTCTGTATTTTTACAGTCTCTGTACATTTCTTTCATTAATAAAAATCATGTATTACTGTATATCTATGTGAATGGTTTCATCTCTAATACATTTTTGTTATATTATTGAATATCTGTGATATCTCTGTGCATTTCTTTATTATATCTCTGATCTCATTTTGTGCCAAAAATAATATGGATCAGTGGTATCAGAGCAGGTTGTTCTTGGTCATTTTTTTTCAGTGCATGTCCACGATGAGGTTTGAGTATAGAAAGTTTTGTCTCGAGCTTGTCTCTCTTGAGGAAAATCACTCTTGCACACCCAAGAAACCCTCAACAGTGGAAGAAAAGAAAAACAATAGAGCAAATGATCTTACCAGTCTATTTCTTGAGCAAGCTCTCACGTGACAGAGGGACGAAATGATGGAGAATTTTTCCCACATCCTTAAATCCCTGTCGATAGCATCAGGCGCATCTTTATCAAGTGGCCACTTTGGAGGCACCTCTCCTTTCAAGGTAGAAGTTAATTTTGATATTCCTGTATTTGAAGGACAGATAGATGTAGAATCCCTAAACAAATGGTCAAATCTGCTAGAAGGTTATTTCTCTGTTCACAAATTTTCTGACAAAGAAAAGATCACCTTCACACTCATTAAAGCTCTCCCCCATTTCAAACATTATTGGAAAACTTATTGGGAGTAGAGTTCCATAGAGTCTGAAATATATGGGGCTGATCCCACTTGGGATTTTTTTGTAGATGCGGTAAAGGAACAATATACCCTATTGGAAACTATGAGGACTAGTACATGAGATGGACCACACTCCGGCAAGAGAGGGGTCAATAAGTTTCGTAGTTCACCAATACCTTCCATACCTTGCATACCAAGTTGGGTGTCAAAGACTCCGAACGACATTTGGTTCTGAAATACTGTGGGGATCTACACAGATACATCCAAACTGAAATGGATTTTCTAGACATCTCATCACTCGGTGTTGCCTATCGATATGCTATTAAAATCGATCAGAAATTTAAGTAGCATAACAAATAGGATTTTGGTTCTGCAAATCCGCAACAACCAAAGTATGACAAAGACGTCCCTAAAAAACAGTCTCCCGAAAACCAGTCCAAGCCACATGAAAAGAAGGGTCATGAGAAGACAAAGAAGGACACTGGAAAATGGTGTGATTTCCATAAAATCCCCTGGCACAACATCAATGAATGTTTCTCAAAACAGTCATTGGTGGACGAGATCAAAGACAAGGAGCCGAACCCTAATTCAGAATCTGATTCTGAAAGTACTGGTAAAGGATAGATCATTGATGTAGACCCCACTTCTATTGTCACAACCACAACAATTCAACCATAAGAACCAACAGATCCTAAAGAGGGGGAGAGCCTTTTTCATTCACAGATGTGGGTGAAGGGGACCCCACTGCATTTTATTTTTGATAGCAGAAGCCAGAAAAACCTCATCTCAGCAGAGGTCGTCAAACAGTTGGGATTGTCAACAACACCACACCCGCAACCATACAACATTGGGTGGCTTCGGCAAGGAAGAGATCTTTGTGTCAGCCAAAAGAGCCAATTTTCATACAGCATCCAACCCTTCAAGGATGAGGTATTATGTAATGTTGTCCCACTGGATGTCTTTGATGTTCTCTTGGGCCAACCATATATGTGGAGATGCCATGTTGTTTATGAGTCTCGACCCCGTAGTGTCAATGTTACTTTGGGGTGTCATCTCTACAGAATACCAGAGGTAGTTTCAAATATCGTTCCACCTAAAAGGTGTCACAAGGTAGTATCTCATACTGCAAAATTGATCTTCTTCACAATCTGTTCAAAAGGGGAGCAGAAGGACACTGCAACCACTTCAGCCTCACCCCTTGCACCATCTATCCAATAGAAGCAGGTTGACAAGGTTACCAAAAAGTGCAAATATTCCTTCTATACACATTCCTCTCATGTAGCTCAAGTTGTTGAGTAGCGTCAACTTCAACAGGTTCATGACAAACTTCCACAAACTAAGCAACATGACGTCTCCAACAATACAAGCATCTCACCCAGATGCAGATCTGGAAAATGTTTTTCCGTCTCCCCCGGGAACTCAATGCAATGGATACCATTTCTTCCCAAGGAGGGAGGATTGATCCAGGTTGATATTGGTGGCCACCGACCTTTTCTGACTAGCTCAAAACAGTTTTCTGGCAATTTTGACAATTTACTATTTTTAGCAGGTTTTAACTTCCAGGGCCATTTTGAGGGCCTAAATGAAGTTTTTTTGAGATCAATGTTCTCAATGATAGCCAAATCCATGATTGGGAACCCAGAATGAATATCATCAACGATACCTTTCCAACGAGCTATCATACACCTAAAACGTAGATCGTATGAAAAAGTTACGACCCCGGGAAGTTGATGTACTAACTTACCCAAACGGGGCCCACATGAATTTTGGTGCTTCATCTCGTCGGGTTAGGTGTTTGGATGTCTATGGTTTTTTGCATTCCTTTTTATTGTAAAAAGGCCTTTAGAGCCTCATTGTAATCATCTTATTGTAAATGCAATTAGTTGTCACGTCTCTTCTCAGAGATAAGCTATCACCATTCTAGCAAGTCTTTCACTTTGTATTTTTACAGTCTCTATACATTTCTTTCATTAATAGAAATTGTGTATTACTATATATCTGTGTTTATGGTTGAATTTATGATACATTTCTTTTATATTATTGAATATCTATGATATCTCTATGCATTTCTTTATTATATCTCCGATCTCATTTCATGCTGAAAATAATCGGGATCAATGGTATCAGAGCAGGCTGTTCTGGGTCATTTTTTTTCAGTGCATGTTCCCAACAATGTCTGAGTATAGCAAGTTGGGTCTTGAGCTTGTCTCTCTTGAGGGAAATATCTCTTTCACACCCAAGAAACCCTCAATGGTGGAAGAAAATAAAAACGACGGAGTAGACGATCCTATCAGTCTGTTGCTTGAGCAAGCTCTCACGTGACAGAGGGACGAAATGATGGAGAATTTTTCCAACATCCTTAAATGCCTACTGATAGAATTAGGCGCATATTTATCAAGTGACCACTTTGGAGGAACCTCACCTTTCAAGGTACATGTTAATTTTCATATTCCTATATTTGAAGGACAGATAGATGCATAAGCCCTAGACAAATGGTTAAATCTGCTAGAAAGTTATTTCTTTGCTCACAAATTTCCCGACAAAGAAAAGATCACCTTCGGACTCCTTAAAGATCTCCCTCATGTCAAACATTGGTGGGAAACTTATTGGGAATATAGTTCCATAGAGGAGTCTGAATTATATGGGGCTGATCCCACTTGGGATTTTTTTGTGGATGCGGTAAAGGAACAATATTACCCTATTGGAAAATATGAGGACTACTACATGAGATGGACCACATTGCGGAAAGAGAGGGGCCAAGCAGTTCAAGAGTTCACCAATACCTTCCATATATTGTGCACCAAGATGGGTATCAAACACTCCAAATGACATTTGGTTCTGAAATACCGTGGGGCTCTACACTAATACATCCAAATTGAAATGGATTTTCTGGACATCTTATCACTCAGTGTTGCCTATCAATATTCTGTTAAAATCGAGAAGAAATTTAAGCACCAGAACATACGATATTTTGGTTCTAAAAATCCACAAAAACCAAAGTATGACAAAGATATCCCTAATAAACAGTCTCTCGAAAACCAGTCCAAGCCACATGAAAAGAAGGGTCACGGGAAGACAAAGAAGGACACCAAAAAATGGTGCAATTTCCACAAAATCCACTAGCACAACATCGATGAATGTCACTCAAAACAGTCATTTGTAGCCAAGATCAAAGACAAGGAGCCGAACCCTAATTCAGAATCTGATTTTGAAAATACTGGTAAAGGACAGAGCATTAACACAGACCCCAATGCTATTTTCATGACCGCAGCAATTCAACCAGAAGAACCAACAGATCCTGAAGAGGGGGAGAGTCTTTTTCATTCACAGATGTGAGTGAAGGGGACCCTGCTACATTTTATTTTTGATAGCGGATGCTAAAAAAGCCTCATCTTAGCAAAGGTCGTCAAAAATTTGGGATTGTCAACAACACCACACCCGTAGCCATACAACATCGGGTGGCTTTGGCAAGGATGAGATCTCCGTGTCAACCAACAGTGTCAATTTTCATACAGCATCCAACCCTTCAAGGATGAGGTATTATGTGATGTTGCCCCACTAGATGTCTGTGATGTTCTCTTGGGCCAGCCATATATGTGGAGACACCATGTTGTTTATGAGTCTTGACCCTGTAGTGTCATTGTTACTTTGGGGGGTCATCTCTATATAATACCAGAGGTAGTTCCAACTTTTTTTCCACCTAAAAAGTGTCGCAAGGTAGTATCTCATACTGCAAAGTTGAGCTTCTTCAAAATCTATTCAAAAGGGGAACAGAAGGACACTGCAACCACTACAACCTCGCCCCCTGCACCATCTATCCAACAGAAGAAGGTCGAAAAGTTTGCATCAAAGAGAAAAGATTCCTTTTGCACACATTCCTCTCATGTCGCTCTACTTGTTGAACAACCTCAACTTCAACAGGTTCATGACAAACTTCCACAAACTAAGCAGCGCGACGTCTCCAACAATACAAGAAGCTCACCAAGATGCAAATCCAACAAATGCTTTTACCTCTCCCCCAAGAAATCAAAGAAATGGATACCATTACCTCCTAAGAAGGGTGGATTGATCCAGGTGGATATCGATGTCCACCCAATTTTTCCGACAGACTCAAAACAATTTTCTGGCAATTTTGGCAATTTACTATTTTTAGAAGGTTTTAACTTCCAGGGCCATTTTGAGGGCCTAAATGAAGGTTTTTCAAGATATATGTTCTCAATGATATCCAAAGGCATTATTTATCCACCAAAAAGAATCTCCACAATAATACCTTTCCAACGAGCTATCATACGCCTAAAATGGAGATCGTATGCAAAAGTTACGACCCTGGGAAGCTGATGTACTAACTTACCCAAATGGGGCCCACATGACTTTTGGTGCTTCATCTCCTAGGGTTAGTTTTTTGGATGTATAGGGTTTTTGGAATTCATGTTTATTGTAAAAATGCCTTCAGAGTCTCACTGTAATCATCTTATTGCGAATGCGAGTAACCGTCACATCTCTTCTCAGAGATAAGTTGCCACCATTCTAATGAGTCTTTCACTCTATACTTTTACAGTCTCTGTACATTTATTTCATTAATAGAAATCATGTATTACTATATATCTGTGTTTATGGTTGCATCTCTGATACATTTATGTTATACTATTGAATATCTGTGATATCTCTGTTCATTTCTTTATTATATCTCTAATCTCATTTCATGTCGAAAATAATCTGGATCAGTTGTATCAGAGAAGGATATTCTTCATCATTTTGTTTCAGTGCATGTTCCTGATGAGGTATGAGTATAGAAAGTTGGGTCTCAAGCTTGTCTCTCTTGAGGAAAATTTCTCTTGCACACACAATAAACCCTCAATGGTGGAAGAAAAGAAAAATGACGGAGCAGACAATCCTATCAGTCTGTTGCTTGAGCAAGCTCTCACGTGATAGAGGGATGAAATGATGGAGAATTTTTCCCACATCCTTAAATGCCTGTCGATAGCATTAGGAACATATACATCAAGAAGGCACTTTGGAGGCACCTCACCTTTCAAGGTTCAAGTTAATTTTGACATTCCTGTATTTGAAGGACAGATAAATGCAGAAGCCCTAGACAAATGGTCAAATCTGCTAGAAGATTATTTCTCTATTCACAAATTTTCTGACAAAGAAAATATCACCTTCGCACTCCTTAAAGATCTCCCCTATGTCAAACATTGGTGGGAAACTTATTGGGAGAAGATTTATAGAGAGGATTCTGAAATATATGGGGCCGATCCCACTTGGGGATTTTTTTGTGGATGCGGTAAAGGAACAATATTACCCTATTGGAAACTATGAGGACCAGTACATGACATGGACCACACTACAACAAGAGAGGGGCCAAGCAGTTTTGGAGTTCACCAATACCTTCCATACCTTGTGCACCAAGATGGGTATCAAAGACTCCGAAAAAAATTTGGTTCTGAAATACCGAGGGGCTCTCCACAGATACATCCAAACTGAAATGGATTTTCTGGACATCTCATCACTCGGTGTTGCCTATCGATATGTTGTTAAAATCGAGCAGAAATTTGAGCACTAGAACAAATTGGATTTTGGTTCTAAAAATCCGCAACAACCGAAGTATGACAAAGACGTCCCTAACAAATAGTCTCCCAAAAACCAGTCGAAGCCACATGAAAAGAAGGGTCACAGGAAGACAAAGAAGGACATGGGAAAATGGTGTGATTTCCACAAAATCCCCTAGCACAACACCGATGAATGTTGCTCAAAAAAGTCATTTGTGGTCAAGATCAAAGACAAAGAGCCAAACCCTAATTCAGAATCTGAGTACGAAAATATTGGTAAAGGACAGATCATTGATGCATACCCCACTACTATTGTCGCGACCACAACAAGTCAACCAGAAGAACCAACAGATCCTGAAGAGGGGGAGCGCCTTTTTCATTCACATATGTGGGTGAAGGGGACCCCGCTGCATTTTATTTTTGATAATGAAAGCCAGAAAAACCTCATCTCAGCAGAGGTTGTCAAACAATTGGGATTTTCAAACAACCACAGTCACAACCATATAACATTGGGTGGCTTCGGCATGGACGAGATATCCATGTCAGCCAACAGAGTCAATTGTCATACATCATCTAACCCTTCAAGGATGAGGTATTTTGTGATGTTGCCCCACTGGATATCTGTGATGTTCTCTTGGGCCAACCATAAATGTGGAGATGCCATGTTGTTTATGAGTCTCGACCCCATAGTGTCATTATTATTTTGGGGGTTCATCTCTACAGAATACCATAGGTAGTTCCAACTATTGTTCCACCTAAAAATTCTCTCAAGGTAGTATCTCATACTGCAAAATTCAGCTTCCTAACAATCTGTTCAAAAGGGGAACATAAGGACACTACAACCACTACAACCTCGCCCCCTACACCGTCTATCCAACAGAAGCAGGTCGACAAGGTTGCATCGAGGCACAAATATTCCTTGTGTACACTTCCTCTCATGTAGCTCAACTTTTTAAACAACCTCAACTTCAACAGGTTCATGATAGACTTCCACAAACTAAGCAGCACGATGTCTCCAACATTACAAGCAAATCACTAAGATGCAGATCCAACAAATGATTTTCCATCTCCCTTGGGAACTCAACACAATGGATACCATTGATTCCTAAGGAGGAAGGAATGATCCAGGTGGATATCGGTGGCCACCCACCTTTTCTGACTGGCTCAAAACAATTTTCTGGCAATTTTGGCAATTTACTATTTTTAGCAGGTTTTAATTTCCGAGGCCATTTTGAGGGCCTAAATGAAGTTTTTTTGAGATCAATGTTCTCAATTATATCCAAATTCATTATTGATCCACCAAAATGAATCTCCTCGATGATACCTTTCCAACGAGCTATCATACGCCTAAAACGGAGATCGTATGCAAACGTTACGACCCCGGGAAGTTGATGTACTAACTTACTCAAACGGGGCCCACATGACTTTTGGTGCTTCATCTCCTAGGGTTAGGGTTTTGGATGTCTAGGGTTTTTGGCATTCCTTTTTATTGTAAAAATTCCTTTAGATACTCACTATAATCATCTTATTGCAAATGCGAGTAGCCGTCACATCTCTTCTCAGAGATAAGCTGCCACCATTCTAGCGAGTCTTTCACTCTGTATTTTTACTGTCTCTGTACATTTATTTCATTAATAGAAATCATTTATTACTGTATATCTATGTTTATGGTTTCATCTCTTATGCATTTCTATTATATTATTGGATATCTTTGATATCTCTGTTCATTTCTTTATTATATCTCCGATCTCATTTCGTCCCGGAAATAGTCTGGATCAGTGGTATCAGAGCAGGTTGTTCTTGGTCATTTTGTTTCAATGCATGTCCCCGACGAGGTCTAAGTATAGCAAGATATGTATAGATCTTGTCTCTCTTGAGGAAAATCACTCTTGCACACCCAAGAAACCCTCAATGGTGGAAGAAAAGAAAAACGATGGAGGAGACGATCCTATCAGTCTATTGCTTGAGCAAGCTCTCACGTGACAGAGGGACAAAATGATGGAGAATTTTGCCCACATCCTTAAATGCCTGTCGATAGCATCAAGTGCATCTTCATCAAGAAACCTCTTTGGAGGCACCTCACCTTTCAAGGTACAAGTTAATTTTGATATTCCTGTATTTGAAGGACAGATAGATGCAGAAACCCTAGACAAATGGTTAAATCTGCTAGAAGGTTATTTCTCTGTTCACAAATTTTCTGACAAAGAAAAGATCACTTTCGCACTCCTTAAAGCTCTCCCCCATGTCAAACATTGGTGGGAAAATTATTGGGAGCATAGTTCCACAAAGGATTCTGAAATATATGGGGTCGATCCCACTTGGGATTTTTTTTTGGATGCAGTAAAGCAACAATATTACCCTATTGGCAACTATGAGGACCAGTACATGAGATGGACCACATGACGGAAAGAGAGGGGCCAAGTAGTTCTGGAGTTCACCAATACCTTCCATACATTGCGCACCAAGTTGGCTATCAAAGACTCCAAATGAAATTTGGTTATGAAATACCATGGGGCTCTACATAGATACATTCAAACTAAAATGGATTTTCTGGACATCTCATCACTCGGTGTTGCCTATCGATATGATGTTAAAATGGAGCAGAAACTTAAGCACTAGAACAAATAGGATTTTGGTTTTGCAAATCCGCAACAACAAAAGTATGACAAAGATGTCCCTAACAAACAATCTCCTGAAAATCAGTCCAAGCCACATGAAAAGAAGGGTCATGGGAAGACAAAGGACACCGAAAAATGGTGCGATTTCCACAAAATCCCATGGAACAACACCGATGAATACCACTCAAAATATTCATTAGTGTCCAAGATCAAAGATAAGGAGACAAACCCTAATTTAGAATCTGATTCTAAAAACACTGGTAAAGGACAGATCATTGACGCAGACCCCACTGCTATTGTCGCGACCGCAACAATTCAACCAGAAGAACCAATAGATCCTGAAGAAGGGGAGAGTGTTTTCATTCATAGATGTGGGTGAAGGGAACCCTGTTGCATTTTATTTTTGATAGCAGAAGCCAGTAAAACTTCATCTCAGCAGAGGTCATCAAACAGTTGGGATTGTCGACAACACCACACCTACAGCCATACAACATTGGGTGTCTTCGGCAAGGACGAGATCTCCATGTCAGGGAATAGTGTCGATTGTCATATGGCATCCAACCCTTCAAGGATGAGGTATTATGTGATGTTTCCCCACTAGATGTCTTTGATGTTCTCTTGGGACAACCATATATGTGGAGACACCATGTTGTTTATGAGTCTTGACCCCGTAGTGTCATTCTTACTTTGGGGGGTCATCTCTCCAGAATACCAAAGGTAGTTACAACTATTGTTCCACCTAAAAGGTGTTGCAAGGTAGTATCTCATACTGCAAAATTCATCTTCTTCACAATTTGTTCAAAAGGGGAACAGAAGGACACTGCAACCTCTATAGCTTCGCCCCATGCACCATCTATCCAACAGAAATAGGTTGACAAGGTTGTAGCAAAGTCCAAATATTCCTTCTTCACACATTCCTCTCATGTATTTTAACTTTTTGAACAACCTCAGCTTCAATAGGTTCATGACAGACTTCCATAAACTAAGCAGTGCGACGTCTCCAACAATAAAAGCAGCTCACTAAGATGCAGATTCAGCAAATGATTTTCCCTCTCCCCCAGGAACTCAATGCAATGGATACCATTGATTCCTAAGGAGGGAGGATTGATCTAGGTGGATATCAGTGGCCACCCACCTTTTCCAACTGGCTCAAAACAGTTTTCTGGCAATTTTGGTAATTTACTATTTTCAGTAGGTTTTAACTTCCAAGGCCATTTTGAGGGCCTAAATGAAGTTTTTTAGAGATCGATGTTCTAAATGATGTCCAATGGCATGATTAATACCCCAAAATGAATCTCCTTGACGATACCTTTCGAACGAGCTATCATACACCTAAAATAGAGATCGTATGCAAATGTTACGACCCCAGGAAGTTAATGTACTAACTTACCTAAACGAGGCCCACATGACTTTTGGCGCTTCATCTCCTAGGGTTAGTTTTTTGGATGTATATGGTTTCTGGAATTCCTGTTTATTGTAAAAATTCCTTCAGAGCCTCACTATAATCATCTTAATGTGAATGCGAGTAGCAATCACATCTCTTCTCAAAGATAAGCTACCACCATTCTCGCGAGTCTTTCACTCTGTATATTTACAGTCTCTGTACATTTCTTTCATTAATAGAAATTGTGTCTTACTATATATCTATGTTTATGTTTGCATATCTAATACATTTCTGTTATATTATTGAATATTTGTGATATCTCTGTGCATTTCTTTATTCTATCTTCGATCTCATTTCGTGCCGAAAATAATCTAGATCAATGGTATCAGAATAGGCTATTCTTGGTCATTTTTTTTCAATGCATGTCCCCAACGAGGTCTGAGTATAGAAAGTTGGGTCTCGAGCTTGTCTCTCTTGAGGACAATCTCTCTTGCACACCCAAGAAACCCTCAATGGTGGAAAAAAATAAAAACGACGGAGCATATGATACTATCAGTCTGTTGCTTGAGCAAGCTCTCACGTGACACAGGGGTGAAATGATGGAGAATTTTTCCCACATCCTTAAATGTCTGTCGATAGAATCAAGCGCATATTCATCAAGAGGCCACTTTGGAGGCACCTCACCTTTCAAGGTACAAATTAATTTTGATATTCTTGTATTTGAAGGATAGATAGATGCAAAATCCCTAGACAAATGGTTAAATATGCTAGAAGGTTATTTCTCTGGTCACAAATTTTCCCACAAAGAAAAGATCACCTTCGCACTCCTTAAAGCACTCCCCCATGTAAAACATTGGTGGGAAACTTATTGGGAGCAGAGTTCCACTTCGGAGTCTGAAATATATGGGGCCGATCCCACTTGGGATTTATTTGTGGATGTGGTAAAGGAAAAATGTTACCCTATTGGCAACTATGAGGACCAGTACATGAGATGGACCACAGTACAGCAAGAAAGGGGCCAAGCAGTTCCAAATTTCACCAATACCTTCCATACCTTGCGTACCAAGCTGGGTATCAAAGACTCTAAATGAAATTTGGTTCTGAAATATCGTGGGTCTCTACAAAGATACATCCAAACTGAAATGGACTTTCTGGACATCTCATCACTCGGTGATGCCTATCGATATGCATTTAAAATCAAGCAGAAATTTAAGCAGTAGAACAAATGGGATTTTGGTTCTACAAATCCGTAATAACCAAAGTATGAAAAAGATGTCCCTAACAAACAGTCTCCCGAAAACCAGTCCATGCCACATGAAAAGAAGGGTCATGGGAAGACAAAGAGGGACACCGAAAAATGATGTGATTTCCACAAAATCCCCTAGCACAACACCGATGAATGTCGCTCAAAATAGTGATTGGTGACCGAGATCAAAGACAAGGAGCCGAACCCTAATTCAGAATCTGATTCTGAAAATACTGGTAAAGGACAAATCATTGACGTAGACCCTACTTCTATTGTCGCAATCACATCAATTCAACTAGAAGAACCAACAGATCCTGAAGAGGGGGATTGCCTTTTTCATTCACAAATGTGGATGAAGGGGACCCCATTGAATTTTATTTTTGATAGCAGAAGCTAGAAGAACCGCATATCAGCAGACGTCGTCAAATAGTTGGGATTGTCGACAACACCACACCTGAAACCATACAACATCAGGTGGCTTCGGCAAGGATGAGATCTCTGTGTCAACCAACAGTGCCAATTGTCATACGGCATCCAACCCTTCAAGGATGAGGTATTATGTGATTTTTCCCCACTAGATGTTTGTGATGTTCTCTTGGACCAACCATATATGTGCAAACGCCATGCTATTTATGAGTCTCTACCCCGTAGTGTCATTGTTACTTTGGGGGGTCACCTCCATAGAATACCAGAGGTAGTTCCAACTATTGTTCCACCTAAAAAGTGTCGCAAGGTAGTATCTCATACTGTAAAATTTAACTTCTTCACAATCTGTTCAAAAGGGGAACAGAAGGACACTGCAACCACTATAGCCTCGCCCCCTACACCATCTATCCAATAGAAGCAGGTCGACAAGGGCATAAAAGTGAAAAGACTCCTTCTTCACACATTCCTCTCATGTAGTTTTACTTGTTGAACATCCTCAGCTTCAACAGGTTCATGATAGACTTCCACAAACTAAGTAGTGTGACATCTCCAGCAATACAAGCATCTCACCAAGATGCAAATTGAGAAAGTGATTTTCCCTCTCCCCTAGGAACTCAACGCAATGGGTACCATTGCTTCCTAATGAGGGAGGATTGATCCAAGTGGATATAGGTGACCCCCCACCTTTTCCGACTAGCTCAAAATAGTTTTCTGGCAATTTTGACAATTTACTATTTTCAGCAGGTTTTAACTTCTAGGGCCATTTTGAGGGAATAAATGAAGGTTTTTCAATATATATGTTCTCAATGATAGCCAAAGGCATGATTTATCCCCTAAAATGAATCTCGTCATTGATACCTTTTGAACGAGCTATCATACACCTAAAATGAAGATTGTATGCAAAAGTTACGACCCCGAGAAGTTGATGAACTAACTTACCCAAATGGGTCCCACATGACTTTTGGTGCTTCATCTCCTAGGGTTAGGTTTTTGGATTTCTAGGGTTTTGGGCATTTCTTTTTATTATAAAAATACCTTCAAAGCCTCACTATAATCATCTTATTGTGAATGCGAGTAGCCATCACATCTCTTCTCAGAGATAAGCTGCCACCATTCTAGTGAGTCTTTCACTCTGTATTTTTAGAGTCTCTGTACATTTCTTTCATTAATAGAAATCGTGTATTACTATATATATGTGTTTATGGTTGCATATCTGATACATTTCTATTAAATTATTGAATATCTATGATATCTCTTTGCATTTCTTTATTATATCTCCGATCTCATTTCGTGCCGAAAATAATCTAGATCAGTGGTATCAGAGCAGGTTGTTCTTGGTCATTTTTTTTCAGTGCATGTCCCCAACAAGGTCTGAGTATAGCAAGTTGGGTCTCAAACTTGTCTCTCTTGAGGAAAATTTCTCTTGCACACCCAAGAAACTCTCAATGGCATAAAAATAAAAACGACGGAGAAAACGATCCTATCAGTCTGTTTCTTGAGCAAGCTCTCACGCGACAGAGGGATGAAATAATAGAGAATTTTTCCCACATCCTTAAATGCCTGCCGATAGCATCAGGCACATATTCATCAGGAGACCACTTTGGAGGCACCTTTCCTTTCAAGGTACAATTTAAGTTTTATATTCTTGTATTTGAAGGATAGATAGATGCAAAAGCCCTAGAAAAATGGTTAAATTTGCTAGAAGGTTATTTCTCTATTCACAAATTTTTCGACAAAGAAAAGATCAACTTCACATTCCTTAAAGCTCTCCCCCATGTCAAGCATTAGTGGGAAACTTATTGGGAGCAGAGTTCCATAGAGGAGTTTGAAATATATGGGGCCGATCCCACTTGGAATCTTTTTATGGATGCGATAAAGGAACAATATTACCCTATTGGAAACTATGAGGACTAGTACATGAGATGGACCATAATGCAGAAAAAGAGGGGCCAAGTAGTTCTAGAGTTCACCAATACCTTCCATACCTTACGCACCAAGATGGGTATCAAAGACTCTAAACAACATTTGGTTCTGAAATACTGTGGGGCTCTACACATATACATCAAAACTGAAATGGATTTTCTGGACATCTCATCACTCGATGCTGCCTATTGATATAATGTTAAAATTGAGTAGAAATTTAAACACCAGAAAAAACGAGATTTTGGTTCTGCAAATCTGCAACAACCAAAGTATGACAAAGACGTCCCTAACAAATAGTCTCCCGAAAACCAGTCCAATCCACATGAAAAGAAGGGTCACGAGAATACAAAGAAGGACACCGGAAAATGGTGCAATTTCCACAAAATCCCCTGGCACAACATCCATGAATGTTTCTAAAAACAGTCATTGGTGGCCGAGATCAAAGACAGAGAGCCGAACCTTATTTCAGTTTCTGATTCTGAAAATACTGGTAAAGGATATATCATTGACGCATATGCCATTGCTATTGTCACAACTGCAGCAATTCAACCAGAAGAACCAATAGATCCTGAAGAGGGGGAGCACCTTTTTCATTCACATATGTGGGTGAAGGGGACCTCGCTGCATTTTATTTTTGATAGAGAAAGACAGAAAAACCTCATCTCAGCAGAGGTCATCAAACAATTTGGATTATCGACAACACCACACCTGCAACCATACAACATCGGGTGGATTCGGTAAGGACGAGATCTCTGTGTCAGCCAATAGTGTCGATTGTGATACAACATCCAACCCTTCAAGGATGAGGTATTATGTGATGTTGCCCCACTGGATGTCTATGAAGTTCTCTTGGGCCAACCATATATGTGGAGACGCCATGTTGTTTATGAGTCTTGACCCCATAGTGTCATTGTTACTTTGGGGGGTCATCTCTAGAGAATACCAGAGGTAGTTCCAACTATTGTTCCACCTAAAAATTGTCACAAGGTAGTATCTCATACTGCAAAATTTAGCTTCTTCACAATTTGTTCAAAAGGGGAACAGAAAGACACTACAACCGCTACAGCCTCACCCCCTACACTATCTATCCAACAAATGCAGGTTGACAAGGTTGTAGCAAAGAAAAAATATTCCTTCTGCACACATTCCTCAAATGTAGCTCATCTTGTTGAACAACCTCAGCTTCAACAGGTTCATGACAGACGTGCACAAACTAAGCAGCTTAACGTCTCCGACAATACAAGCATCTCACCAAGATGCAGATCCAACAAATGCTTTTCCCTCCCCCCCGGGAACTCAAGGAAATGGATATAATTTCTTCCTAAGGAGGGAGGATTGATCTAGGTAGATATCGATGGCCACCCAACTTTTCCAACTTTCTTAAAATATTTTTCTAACAATTTTGGCAATTTACTATTTTCAGCAGGTTTTAACTTCTGGGGCCATTTTGAGGGCCGAAATGAAGATCTTTTGAGATCAATGTTCTCAATGATGTAAAAATGCATGAATAAGCCCCCAAAATGAATCTCCTCGATGATACCTTTCCAACGATCTATCATACGCCTAAAACAGAGATCGTATGCAAAAGTTACGACCCCGGGAAGTTGATGTACTAACTTACCCAAACGTGGCCCACGTGAATTTTGGCGTTTCATCTCCTAGAGTTAGGTTTTTGGATGTCTAGGGTTTTTGGAATTCCTATTTATTGTAAAAATGCCTTCATATCCTCACAGTAATCATCTTATTGTGAATGCGAGTAGCCATCACATCTCTTCTCAGAGATAAGCTGCCACCATTCTAGCGAGTCTTTCACTCTGTATTTTTACAGTCTTTGTACATTTCTTTCATTAATAGAAATCATGTATTACTGTATATCTGTGTTTATGGTTGCATATATGATACATTTATGTTATATTATTGAATATCTGTGATATCTATGTGCATTTCTTTATTATATCTTCGATCTCATTTCGTGCCGAAAATAATCCAGATCAGTGGTATCAGAGCAGGTTGTTCTTGGTTGTTTTGTTTCATTACATGTCCTCGATGAAGTCTGAGTATAGAAAGTTGGGTCTCGATCTTGTCTCTCTTGAGGAAAATTTCTCTTTCACACCCAAGAAACCCTCAGTGATGGAAGAAAAGAAAACTGACAGAGCAGACGATCCTATTAGTCTGTTGCTTGAGCAAGCTCTCACGTGACAGAGGGACAAAATGATGGAGAATTTTTCCCACATCCTTAAATGCCTATCGATAGCATTAGGTGCATATTCATCAAGCAAACACTTTGGAGGCACATCTCCTTTCAAGGTACAAGTTAATTTTGATATTCCTGTATTTGAAGGACAGATAGATGCAGAAGCCCTAGACAAATGGTTAAATCTACATTTCTCTGTTCACAAATTTTTCGACAAAGAAAATATCACCTTTGCACTCCTTAATGGTCTCCCCTATGTCAAACATTGGTGGGAAACTTATTGGGAGTAGATTTCCACAGAGGAGTCTGAAATATATGGGGTCGATCCCACTTGGGATTTTTTTGTGGATGCGGTAAAGGAACAATATTACCCTATTGGAAACTATGAGGATCAATACATGATATGGACCACACTGCAGCAAGAGAGGGGCCAAGCAATTTCGGAGTTGACCAATACATTTTATACTTTGCACACCAAGATGGGTATCAAATACTCCAAATGACATTTGGTTCTGAAATACTGTGGGGCTCTACACAGATACATCCAAACCGAAATGGATTTTTTGGACATCTCATCACTCGGTGCTCCTATCGATATGCTGTTAAAATCGAGAAGAAATTTAATCGCCAGAACAAAGGGAATTTTGGTTCTGCAAATCTGCAACAACCAAAGTATGACAAAGACATCCCTAACAAATAGTCTCCAGAAAACCAGTCCAAGCCACATGAAAAGAAGGGTCAGGAGAAGACAAAGAAGGACATCGGAAAATGGTGTGATTTCCACAAAATCCCCTGGCACAACACCGATGAATGTCACTCAAAACATTCATTGGTGGCCGAGGTCAAAGACAAGGAGCTGAAACCTAATTCAAAATCTGATTCTGAAAATACTGGTAAAGGACAGATCATTGACGCATACCCCACTACTATTGTCATGACCACAACAATTCAACCAAAAGAACCAAAATATCCTGAAGAGGGGGAGCGCCTTTTTCATTCATAGATGTGGGTGAAGGGGACCCCACTGCATTTTATTTTTGATAGCGAAGACAGAAAAACCTCATCTCAGTAGAGGTCGTCAAATAGTTGGGATTGTCGACAACACCACACCCACAACCATACAACATCGGGTGGCTTCGGCAAGGATGAGATCTCCATGTCAGCCAATAGTGTCGATTGTCATACGACATCCAACCCTTCAAGGATGAGGTATTATGTGATGATTTCCCACTGGATGTCTGTGATGTTCTTTTAGGCCAACCATATATGTGGAGACACCATACTATTTATGAGTCTCGACCCCATAGTGACATTGTTACTTTGGGGGGTCATCTCTATAAAATACCAAAGGTAGTTCCAACTATTGTTCCACCTAAAAATTGTTGCAAGGTGGTATCTCATACTGCAAAATTCAGCTTCTTCATAATTTGTTCAAAAGGGGAACAGAAGGACACTGCAACCACTACAGCCTCGCCCCCTGCACCATCTATCCAACAAAAGCAGGTCGACAATTTTTCAGCAAAGCACAAAGATTCCTTCTACACATATTCCTCTAATGTATCTCAACTGGTTGAATAGCCTCATCTTCAACAGGTTCAAGACAGACTTCCACAAACTAAGCAGTGCGACGTCTCCAGCAATACAAGCAACTCACTAAGATGCAGATCTAGCAAATGCTTTTCCCTCTCCCCCAAGAACTCAGCACAATGGATACCATTACTTCCTAAAGAGGGAGGGTTGATCCAGGTGGATATTAGTGGCCACCCACCTTTTTTGACTGTCTCAAAATAGTTTTCTGGCAATTTTGGCAATTTACTATTTTGAGCAGGTTTTAACTTTAGTGGCAATTTTGAGGGCCTAAATGAAGGTTTTTTGAGATAAATGTTCTTAGTGATACTCGAAGGAATTATTGAGACATAAAAATGAATCTCCTCGATGATACCTTTCCAATGAGCTATCATATTCCTAAAACGAAGATCGTATGCAAAAGTTACGACCCCAGGAAGTTGATGTACTAACTTACCCAAATGGGGCCCACATGACTTTTGGCGCTTCATCTCCTAGGGTTAGGTTTTTGGATGTGTAGGGTTTTTGGAATTATTTTTAATTTTAAAAATTCCTTTAGATCCTCATTGTAATCATCTTATTTCAAATGCGAGTAGCCATCACATCTCTTCTCAAAGATAAGCTGCCACCATTCTAGCAAGTCTTTCACTCTGTATTTTTATAGTCTCTGTACATTTATTTCATTAATAGAAATCCTCTATTACTGTATATTTGTGTTTATGGTTGCATCTCTGATACATTTCTATTATATTATTGAATATCTTTGATATCTCTGTGCATTTCTTTATTATATCTCCGATCTCATTTCGTGTCGAAAATAATCCATATCAGTGGTATTAGAGTAGGTTGTTCTTGTTCATTTTTTTTCAGTGCATGTCCCAGACGAGGTCTGAGTATAGCAAGTTGGTTCTTGAGCTTGTCTCTCTTGAGTAAAATTTCTCTTGCACACCCAAGAAACCCTCAATGGCAGAAGAAAAGAAAAATGATAGAGCAGATGATCCTATCAGTATGTTGCTTTAGCAATCTCTAACGCGGTAGAGGGACAAAATGATGGAGAATTTTGCCCACATATTTAAATGCCTGCTGATAGCATCAGGCACATATTCATCAAGAGGCCACTTTGGAGGCACCTCGCCTTTCAAGGTACAAGTTAATTTCGATATTCCTGTATTTGAAGGATGGATAGATGTAGAAGCCCTAGACAAATGGCTAAATCTGCTAGAAGGTTATTTCTTTGTTCACAAATTTTGCGACAAAGAAAAGATCACCTTCACACTCCTTAAAGCTCTTCCCCATGTCAAACATTGGTGGGAAACTTATTGGGAGTAGATTTCCATAGACGAGTCTGAAATACATGGGGTCGATCCCACTTGGGATTTTTTTGTGGATGTGGTAAAGGAACAATATTACCCTATTGGCAAGTATGAGGAAGAGTACATGAGCTGGACCACATTGTGGCAAGAGAGGGGCCAAACAGTTCTGGAGTTCACCAATATCTTCCATACCTTGTGCACCAAGCTGGGTATCAAAAAATTTGAACAACATTTGGTTCTGAAATACCATGGGGCTCTACACAGATACATCCAAACTGAAATGGATTTTCTTGACATCTCATCACTCGGTGTTTCCTATCGATATGTTGTTAAAATCAAGCAGAAATTTAAGCACCACAACAAACGAGATTTTGGTTCTACAAATCCACAACAACCAAAGTATGAAAAATACGTCCCTGACAAACAGTCTCCTGAAAACTAGTCCAAGCCACATGAAAATAAGTGTCACGGGAAGACAAAGAAGGACACCGGAAAATGGTGCAATTTCCATAAAAGCCCCTAGCACAACACCGATGAATGTCGCTCAAAATAGCCATCGGTGGTTGATATCAAAGACAAGGAGTCGAACCCAAATTCAGAATCTGATTCTGAAAATACTGGTAAGCGATAGATCATTGATGCAGACCTCACTGCTATTTTTGCGACCGCAACAATTCAACCAGAAGAACCAACGGATCCTGAATAGGGGGAGCACCTTTTTCATTCATATATATGGGTGAAGGGGACCCCACTACATTTTTTATTTTTGATAGCGGAAGCCAAAAAAACCTCATCTCAGCAGAGGTCATCAAACAGTTGGGATTGTCGACAACACCACACCCGCAATCGTACAACATCGAGTGGCTTCGGCAAGGATGAGATCTCCATGTCAGCCAACAATTCTGATTATCATACGACATCCAACCCTTCAAGGATGATGTATTATGTGATGTTTCCCCACTGGATGTCTGTGATGTTCTCTTGGGCCAACCATATATGTGGAGACGCCATGTTGTTTATGAGTCTCGACCCCATAGTTTCATTGTTACTTTGGGGGGTCATATTTACAGAATACCAGAGGTAGTTCCAACTATTGTTCCACCTAAAAAGTTTTGTAAGGTAGTATCTCATACTGCAAAATTCACCGTCTTCACAATCTGTTCAAAAGGGGAACATAAGGACACTGCAACCACTACAGCCTCGCACCCTGCACCGTCTATCCAACAGAAGCAAGCTGACAAGGTTGTAGTAAAGCCCAAATATTCCTTTTGCACACATTCCTCTCATGTATCTTGACTTGTTGAACAACCTCAACTTCAACAAGTTCATGACAGACTTCCACAAACTAAGCAGCGCGACATCTCCAAAAATACAAGCAGCTCACAAAGATGCAAATCCAGCAAATGCTTTTCCCTCTCGCCCTCGAACTCAATGTGTTGGATCATGTTGTCATTGATGCCAATGGTTTGATTACTTGGGAGATTGTTGGATCATATGTCATTGATGTAAATGTTTTGGTTTGATTGATGTCATTGGTTGATGTCAAGTAATTGATTGATATGATTTCCTTGATGAGAATGTTATATTTCCAAGTGGAAACCAATCGATGCAAAGGTAAACGAATGGATGAATTCCAAAGTGGTCCCCTTATGGTGAAATCCCTCACGGGAAGACGCTTTGCGGATTGAGTTATCCTAGAAGAATGGTTGGAGGACCCATGCTCTCATTATTGTCTTATCATGATTTA
>JZKD02S1673033.1:764518-776908 GCA_000966675.3 Picea glauca | reverse complement strand
CCACATGGATGCTTTTCCCTTCAATTGATACATCATAATTCTTCCTTTTGCATGAGAGGAATAATTCTGCAGTTGGAAATATTTTCTCATGCCAAGCAACCATGTTTCGGCATCTTCATCCTTCTTATGTTCTCCATCAAATGTTGGAGGCTTGATCTTGTTCATCTCCCCTTTCAATCCATCCACTTCCGATCTTTGGTGTTTTATGGTAGGGGATGGGCTTGAACTACTACGTGCTCCCTTGCTAGAATTCTTTGGGGAGTGACTATGATGTTTGCTACCACTCCTTCTCAGGGGTCCTGCAACTCTCGATTTGTTTAGACAGAGGATGTCTTGGCTTTCCAGAAATCAACATAGGCTATCCCTGAAATCAACATAGACTTCTCCCCTGGTTTTAGAATTGCACGAGGTCTCATGTAGAGGTCAAATCCATTCACGCTTAGACGATCGGGTAGAATGGAGGAGGAACCCCCAACATGGCTCATCTTAGCCATTTTATTTGCATGCACCTGGGTTGACACTTGTCACGCATGAAACTGCATGCATTCCTTCAGCATGTGTTCCTTCCATTCATAAGTTGTTTTTCCTTCGAAAATAAATTAGGATAAAACATATTATTCACATGTCTTTTGGAATAATATTAAAATATTATTCCCAAGGACCTAAGCTCCTAGGCTCAACACTTAGTTCATTTTCCCACCTTCCAGCCCCTAATCCCTTGCCTACTCTATGGAAGCTTAGTCCCCCATCACTCATTCATCGTTTTCAGTCTGCACATGGCGATGTTTATATTTTATTACTGTTCTGCATAAATACAGGTACAAAATCAGGCTCTTGGCCTTCATCACCTAGGCTCTCTGGCCTAACAATCACATAAGCCCACTAGCTTATATAAAATCATCTCACCAGCCTATAAAACATATTTACAATTCATTTCATAAACAAGATTTGCAATAGGGCTCAGCCTTGGGGACATTACAATCCCCCTCCCCTTATTTATGCATTGTCCTCAGTGCAACTTTACAGTGCATCTGAAAGATTTTCAAAATTTTTAAAAAGACGAGGGTACTCTACCCGCATAACATCTTCATGCTCCCATGTCATGTCCTCAAGACCATACCAGGTCCACTGGACCTTTACAAGCTCTATGGATCAATTCTAGAGCTATTTTCTTTTCCTGTCCAATATGCGCACAGGATGCACTTGCAGAACACCTTCTGGTTCCACCTGAATCACATTCCAATCGATAACATGATTAGCATTAGGTATATATTTATTAAGTAGTGAAACATGAAACACATTATGCATAGTCCTAGATGCAGGTAATGCAAGCATGTATGCAACTGGCCCAATCCTATCCATGATTTCAAAGGCCCACAGTATCTTGCTTGCAACTTGGCACAACTTCCGAGCTTCAGGGAACTTCTGTTAGTTTTCACTTTCAAGAAAACATGATCACCCACTTTGAATTCTCTGTGGGTTTTGTTCTTGTCAGCATAACTTTTCTGCCTATCTTGGGCAGCTTTCAAATTCTGTTTAATTCTTATCATTGGTCTTCCATCTCTTTGAGCAACTCTGGCCCAACTATTGCTCTGTCAGTTGGATTATCCTAGCTCACTAGAGTGTTGCACTTTCTTCCATAAAGTTATTCAAATGGGCTCATATTCAACGATGCATGATACCCATTATTGTAGGGGAATTATACCAAATGTAGGTAGTCTTCCCATCTTGATGGTTTTTCCATCACGTACATTCTCAGCATGTCCTCTATTACTCTATTCACTCTCTTTGTCTGTCCATCAGACTCAGGATGATACGCTGTACTAAAATTCAGATTCATTCTGAATCCTTTGAACAGTCCTTTCTACAAGTTCGAGGTGAAATTTGGGTCCCTATCAGCCACAATCGTCTTAGGAATTCTATGCAAGCATGCCACTTCTTTTAATAAGATGTCAGCAACATATGTTTCCTTGTGAGTGGTTTTCAGTGGAATAAAATGGGCAGATTTTGTAAGCTTGTCCACCACTACCATGATCGAATCATGCTTCTTGCTCTTTATGGGAAATCTTGTAATAAAATCCATCGTCACCACTTTCCACTTCCACTCAGGAATGGTTAAAGGTTGCAGCAACCCTGCTGGGTGCCTATGCTTAGCCTTAAATTTCTGGCACTCCATACATTTGGCGATGTATTCAACGATCTCTCTCTTCATACCTGGCCAAAAATAATGGCTCACTTTATGCATTTCTTTTAGAATCGCAAGTCTCAAATCCTAGACATTGGGTACATACACTTTGTTTTTGTACAGAAGTATTCCATCAACTCCCAAGGTGTAACTTTCCTCTTTCCGTGGTCTCTCACACTGCTATAGCTTTGCTACCAAGTCTCTGTACTGCAAATCAGCACTAGCATCTTCCAAAATTCTATCTTTAATATCCGTCTTGTACATGCTAATGGTTGTAGCATGCAATTCATGCACTTTTCTGCTGAGTGCATCAACCACCTTATTTTCCTTCCCTTTGATATGCTTGATATCAAAGTTGTATTGAAATAGAAATTCCAACCACCTGCTTTGTCTAGCGTTTAAGGTTGGTTGCTCAAACAATTATTTCAGACCATGGTGGTCTGTTCTCAATTCAAATCTTCTTCCCATGAGGTAATGTCTCCATTTCCTCAGAGCGGGGATGATTTCTGCCCAACTTGAGTTCAAAGAACTCCTTCATCTTTCTGTCATAGTACCTTTTGGTCAGGTATTTCTTCTCGAAATACCTCTTGAACTCCTTCCAAGTGATATCTTTCTCACTAATGTGTTGCACCTACACAAACTGATCCCACCACATGGATGCTTTTCCCTTCAATTGATACATCATAATTCTTCTTTTTGCATGAGAGGAATAATTCTGCAGTTGGAAATATTTTCTCATGCCAAGCAACCATGTTTCGGCATCTTCCTCCTTCTTATGTTCTCCATCAAATGTTGGAGGCTCGATCTTGTTCATCTCCCCTTTCAATCCATCCACTTCCGATCTTTGGTGTTTTATGGTACAGGATGGGCTTGAACTACTACGTGCTCCCTTGCTAGAATTCTTTGGGGAGTGACTATGATGTTTGCTACCACTCCTTCTCAGGGGTCCTGCAACTTTCTATATTTCTTGAGCCACTACCCTTATCCAACTTCCTTTCTATTCTTTCCAGGCTCTTCAACATTTTTAAGTTGAATTCTCCCTGCTAATCCTTGACCCTCATGAGCTTTCATCTATCAGCTCGGTGAGCCTGGGCATCTTTATGTAATTTTTCAATGAGTTTCATCATATGTCCTTCCTTATCCATCTCTTTTCCATGCCCATTAGAGTTTGATCCTTCGACTCCCAAGTTGACATCCCTTCATACCCTTTTGTCCTCTGTTTCGAAGGCAATCTGTACCTTTTCCATTTCTATACTCAGCGTAGATTCACGGTTGACCTAACACATTGATCTCTGTACACACAATATGAAATCAACTGAAGTTTGTCAGGCCCTTAAACCTTCAAGAAACTTACAACACTCATAAACCAACATGAAAAAGAAAAATGTTTCGATTCCATTAAGTTTTCTAAGCCTTGTTTGGCTCTGCAAATTTTGGGACTTCTAGTTTCGGGGTCTCGGTCCACGAGAGTCTCATAATCGCTTTTGGGTGATAGCTCTCTCTTTCTCCCTACCCTCTTAACCAAAGGCACCTTTCACAACTTTGTGATCTCACAAGTTCGTGAGTCGAAGACCCTCGACTCTTCTTCCTCCAAATGTCAATACCCGAGATGCGATATGGGTATGGCTCCCTCCTCACTAGCACCTGCTACATATAACTGTAAGCTAGGGCTAAGTTCTAGCACCTCTCGCAACTCACGACTTCACGAGTTGGAGTGTTGAGCCCTCATGCTCCTCCTTTGCAAATCTCGAAATCCCGATTTACCTTACCCTCTGGGCCCACATAGTACAGCTATCTCCACATCTACAGTGACGAGTGGCACCCTCAAGAGGGTCCAAGTTATCTATGGTGATGTCATCGGGTCCCACCATGCTAACTTTTCTTTCGTCCCACTGGCACGTGGTACACACCCATGTGTCCATGTCCATTCCAAGTGAAATCCAACGATTAGACCTTTCTCAAATCTACAGCATAGATCCTTTTAGCGTTTCAAGGTTTTGGGCATCGAGAGTTCGTGCATCCACACCTCTCGAACTTTCATCTGCCGAAATCCAAAAATTCTTGTCTACCCCTCCACTTGATCCCACGATCAAGTCCCTATCTTACGATCTATGGTGTAGATCATTTCGAAATTTCGAGTTTCGCTATTTCACGACTTGTGAAAACAAGGTTCTTCGATTTTGATTTCCCGAGTGTTGAAACACCATTTGACAGCCACGTGTTCCCCCTGATGGATGGTCCCAAAGAATTCGGGGTTTTGCGTATCACAATTTCCACGTTCCTGTGCAACTCCGAAGTGTTTTTAAAGCTTACACATGTTGTCTAGATCTGATGATCATGAGGGTTATCCTTTCCCCCGAACAGATCCTACGGCTCCAACACTTTTGGTGTGGAGTCCTCTCTCCCTGTGGCCAGATACCACATCGGTCCTGGTTTCATAAAACCGCTACACCTCCTGCACTTGGTAACATGGTCAAGTAATTCCTTGACACTCAGGAGCATTCAAAGGTCCGAAATTGGTCCTCCAGACAAAATTTCTCCTCAAACCCTCGGTCCAAAGACCACTCATGGCCCATCTAGGCTCAGCGTCGAAACCTTGGCTCTAATACCATACTATAACACTCTTTCAATTGAAGTTGTATCACTCTGATACCATATTGTAACACTCTTTATTTTGAAGCTGTAACGCTGCCTTTCCATCAGCCGCGCGGGCACTCCATCGCAGAATAACAATCTCATGCTTATATATATATATATATATATATATCTGTGTGTGTGTGTGTGTGTGTGTGTGTGACATGAATTTAAAATAGGTTAAACACATTTAAACTCAGAGTGAGTATAATAATTACTGTTATTATAAATAATCAATGGATTTAACATTAATTCATATGCACAACATAGTACATGATAATTATAAATACACAGACATGCAGTAACATAATTGAATCATCATTTGGTACTTATCTTTGAAATCAGTGGTAATTCCACCAACCAGGTGCAGGCCTTCCACGAACCTCCCAGCCTTAGAACACACTGCTCATCAAGCTCAGTAGTAGGTCACCCCCAAGCTGGGACTAAGCTCCACCCCAAGGCAAGGAATCCTAGGCTAGGTTGAGTTTACAGGAAAAACACATGGGCACAAGGAATGAATTCTCTCCTAGGAACCACTCATACTCATTGCCCACAGACTCTCCTTCCCCACATCCATGTTCCACCCTAGGAGTACACACCTTCTCTATCACCTAGATAGTCCTTCGACTGCTAACCTCCCTTGCCTTGGGTTTCAATAACAGACTGGACTGGAAGTCTCCGAGATTTTTGGCAGCTATAGGGTTCCTTCTAGGAGTTATCTCCTTCCTCTGCACACTCTCTCACCTAGAGAGAGTCTCTCACAGGCCAAACAACCTGTTCTTCCAAATTCAATCACCTCTCTCACCTAGAGAGAGTGTTGTACAAACTGGCCAACAAGCCACACACAATCCAACACTGCGTGGCCACAATAGCCAACGGGGAAAAAAGACACCGGCTTTCCAACAAGCTTAGCAATGACAAGATGGTCTCATGGTTATGGCTTGGGGACAAAGATTCCACACATAGGCTTGATCTGTTTAGACAGAGGATGTCTTGGCTTTCCAAAAATCAACACAGGTTATCTCTGAAATCAACACAGACTTCTCCCTCGGTTTCAGAATTGCATGAGGTCTCATGTAGAGGTCGGATCCATTCATGCTCAGATGATCAAGTAGAATGGAGGAGGAACCCCCAACATGACTCATCTCAGCCATTTTATTTGAATGCACCTAGGTTGACACTTGTCACCCATGCAACTACATGCATTCCTTCAACATGCGTTCCTTCCATTCAAAAGTTGTTTTCCCTTCCAAAATAACTTAGGATAAAACATATTATTCACATGTCTTTTGGAATAATATTAAAATATTATTCCCAAGGACCTAAGCTCCTAGGCTCAACACTTAGTCCCTTTTCCCACCTTCTAGCCCCTAATCCCTTACCCACTCTATGGAAGCTTAGTCCCGCATCACTCATTCATTGTGGTCGGTCTGCACGCGGTGGTGTTTATATTTTATTACTATTCCACATAAACACAGGTACAAAATCAGGCTCTCTAGCCTAACAATCACATAATCCCACTATCTTATATAAAATCAGCTCACCAACGTATAAAAACTATTTACAATTCATTTCATAAACAAGATTTGCAATAGGGCTCAACCTTGGGGACATTACAGATATTCCTGTATTTGAAGGACAGATAGATGCAGAAGCCCTAGACAAATGGTTAAATATGCAAAACAATTATTTCTCTATTTACAAATTATCCGACAAAGAAAAGATCACCTTCGCACTCCTTAAAGCTCTCCCCCATGTAAAACATTGGTGGGAAACTTATTGGGAGTAGATTTCCACAGAGGAGTCTGAAAATATGGGGTCGATACCACTTGGGATTTTTTTGTGGATGCGATAAAGGAAAAATATTACTGCTGCAGACCCCCGACCCTCTGGCCGTGATCCACATATGATCGTTCTAAATTCACCTCAAGCCGAAGTGGCTCCCTCAGATCCCTATTGGAAACTCAAATTACACAATCCATAGGTCCTCCATGAAAACCCACCCTGCGCAACTTAACACCAGGCGCGAGCCTTACATCTCCATGTGACAGCAACCAACCCTTAGCGTAAGTGCCTTTTAAAACTTGAGAGTTCGTGAGTCGATGACCCTTGACTCCTCTTTCTCCAAACCTCCGATACCCGAGATGCGATATGGGTATGGCTCCCTCCTCACTAGCACCTCTACAAGCGACCATCGGCTAGGGCCTAACTCTATCACCCCTCGCAACTCACAACTTCGCGAGTTGGAAGTGTTGAGCCCTCATGCTCCTCCTTTGCAAAACCTTGAAGCACAATAAGTCAATGATGGGTTGACCCCTTCCCAAGAAACATGTGTCCACCACATATCACTCACTTCCACCTTTCTCTGGGAACTTGTTGCTATGCCACCTATCAACCACATGGTCCCCACCTAACAGACGTGACACGTGTTTGCATGAGCCCTCGGTGCTCAGCACTTCGCGACTTTAGCGATCAAGGTGCAACTCCTTCACCCTCCAAAACCCCGATACATGATGTAGCGAGGCACCAAATCTCACAGATCTCCTTTCTCCTTGATCAACAGTTCAGGTTGAATCGTGATTTCACGATTTGGGGTTTTGTAGCACAAAGAACTCCACATCCTAGCTCGTTATACCCGAAATCACAAAATGGACCAATGGTCCAGATCTATCTAAAATCGATGGTCAATCCTATGGTTCTCGGGATTTCGTGATTTCTCCACAGATAATTCTGACCGTCCATTCTACTCTTATGTGCAGCTTCCGAGGGATTAAACCCCATGCACATGTCCTTGATCCAATGGTTATCAGGTATTGGTGCTAGATCTGATGATTCGGATCTATCCTCCTTGTGCACTCTCCTCCTTCTTCCTGGGCATAGATTCAACATTCTAGATATTCTCCTCTCAGTACCGATCCAACGGCTACTGTTTTTCCTTCCTGAGCACGCGCTCTCTCCGAGCCTTGGAATATTTCGAATGCTTCAAAGGTTGAAACCTTTGTTCTTTATCTCGCGAGTCCATGACCTTTAGTCTCACCTGCATTACTGAAAACTCTACCCTCCTGAGCTTTGTTCACTCTGAAACCTCAAAAGGTTTCTCGACCTCTGCACTCCTTGTAGGGTCCCTGGACACAACTGTGCTATCCGTCCTGATCTTTTCCTACTCAAATCTCTAAGGGATTGGACCCTTTCCTTCTCCTTCAAATGGAGATTGGTGCCCTCTTGGCATCCTCCTATTCAAGAACTCCTTATTGAATTGACAAACTATTTAATGACTCTGTGAGTGTCTTCCTCCTCGACACTTATCTTTCCTCCGAACTCAGAATAGAGTTCTTCTTTGTACTCTATGCACTTGCTCAATGCCCTCCTAGCAGAGCTTCCACATAACCCTCAGTGATTCTATTATATTTGTGCCTTCCTCTGCACAGTCTTACCTCCAAGGTGTTCAACAACCTTGAGGTTTCTCCCTGGGTCTAATACTTCCTCTGGTTCCCCCTCCTAGCACATCTCTGTCCAAATTTCACAATATTCATAGGTGCACTCTATGCACTGGCTTACAAAACCCTCAATGTTTTGTCATGCAACCTCTTACATGAAGCCACAAAGAACCAGACCTGGAATCAAAGAACCCAACAGACAACAACTTATGTCTGTAACCTACAAATGCAAACTAACACACATCTATAGCATATCATGAACGCATAAAGACATTCATCAACAAACACAAAATAACATGTAGGAAAAACTGCTCTGATTGTATTAATATGAAATGCCTCTTTACAATGTGAGCTCAGACTGCAATAGAGTCATGGCTTCCTCTACTCTCTAACCTATTCTATGTTCTACTCTTCCCACCCCAATCTAGATACAAAGAAGATCTTTTTACAAAGAGGGGCTCCTCGAGCTCTTCCCTCCATCTCACCAACTCTCATTAATTTACATTCAATTACATTGAATGGTTGTCTAGTCTGAATCAGATCTAGATCTCAGCCTTACAACCATTTAAGGAAAACTTTATCTAAAGCCTATGCACATGCATGGCTTTTGGCTCTACTAGCCTTACAACATTTAATACAATTTTTCAAATTTTGAAAAACGAGATGGCTGTGCCTCTCTCCTTCCATTGAATGCACACTTTGATGTGATGGCTGGATGGCACATAGTTGTCTTGGAGCGCTGCTTCTGCATCATACTCCTCAGCTGCAAAAACCATGAGCTCCTTCTCACAAGCTTCCCAGCACCACTGTTGAAATCCACCTAGATCTCAAAAAGTTCTCTGGAGTTGTCCATTTTCTCCACTGCTTCGCTACTGCTGCTACATATGGTGCCCTACTGCTATAGTAGGTTCTCCTCTTCTCAGCTTCCCTTTGCTGACCGCTTCTGTTGATCTGATCATCAGCTTCCTGATTGCTTCAATTACCTCATCCAACTGCTCCAATGGCTGGCTCTTTGTATGCATTCCTCCCTACTGCAATTCTTCATTCTCCTTAGTGGGTAGATCTACTCAATCTCCCATGTTGTCTTTACCTTCTCTTGTGGCATTGAGTTGGCACTCTGCTGTAGACTCCAATTCTGCAATCCTATCACTGAGCTGCTGCTCAGCTTCCTTCTCTGACAACTTTGCTTCTGCCAGTTCTCCTTATGCTGGTTGAGTTCTAGCTTCTTCCAGCTGCTCCTCAGACTGGAATTTCCCTTCATCTGCTACTACATGCCTTGACATTACAGTCATCATCATCTTTTCAACTCTCTGGATGAAATTTCTGAGTGATTCCTTGGAATGATCCTCTGTTAACATCTGCATGACTATCTGCTCATGGAAGGCATCTACTAGCTCTGTATGGTTCAACCAATCCTCCAGCATCTCCAACTCCATCTCCCATGGAGTGAGCATCTTATCTGCATGCTCTTCTTCTGCTATAGTTTCTAGTGTTGTAGTTATCCCCTGTTCATCCTCTTGACTAAAAATTTTGAGCATTTATACTGAATGCTATTCTTCCTTAGCTGGGTCAGGTTCTGATGTTTATCCCATTTCTTCTTCTTCTTTGATAGTCATAGATGGTTGTCCCTCTATTTTTGTTGTATCATCCATACAATTTATCACCTCAGCTGGGTGATGTGGCAGGAATACCTCTATTCCCCCAATGACCAGAAGGCATTTCTGATCTTCCTTCTCCATCATCTATCCTCGCTAATATGAACTCACCTCTGAGCTCATCTTATCTATCATCTCCTCTCGCTGATCCAAAATCATCCATGAGTTCATGATACTTTCAGACAGTCTCAACTTCTCTCCCTTGCCCACCTGGCAATATGGGATTTCCTCTCTGCCCTCCGAGCAGTCTATGAGATCCTCCAATGATCTCATCTCATTGCCCTCCTAGAAACCTGAATTTTCTATTCTGCACTCATGGAAATCCTTGATATCATCCCGTGACCTCTTCTTATTGCAACCTGAAATTGCTTCACTACCTTCCTGGAAGTTCACGAGATCTTCCAGCGATCTTTCCTCCTCATCATTACTGAGATTTCTCCCAAATTCTGATTCACAGATGTGAACCATATCCTGTTCACCTATGAGGCATTCAGCATGCCTCAGCCATCCTATTAACATCCTTCACTATCCTTTGGCCAACAATTTCTTGACTGGCCACTTTGCTTTCCTCCTCAGAGGCCATTCATACACCCAATGTATCTTTGCATTCTGCTACACCTGCAGTGCAAGATCTTCCATCCTCGCCCTCACCTCAATGATTTATTTATCCATTTCATCTTTTCTTTGCTGCTAGTGGTTCTTCTTTCCAATGCATCCATGGCCTTCAATAGCCATCTTCCTGTTCCTGTCTACCCTCCTAGCAAAATTTTTGCTATCAGTCTGCAACTGTGAGTGCTTCTAGCCTTTCCTATAGTCCTCTTGACTGTCTATTGACTATTGCACACCTTGCAACAATCATCATAGAGCTTCAACACTTTGTCTTCCTTTTCCTTTGGCTCCCTCTACCTGCAATATACAAACAAAATCAAGATCTAATACCACTTGATGGTATTAGACTGTATCCCTTCACAATCCTCCTCTTGTCTGTGATATGCAAACAGAAAATATATTGTCTCTGATACCACTTGCCGCAGACCCCCGACCCTGTAATGATCCCAAGCCATCATGCAAGGATCATCATTGTTTTGGTGTTTTTTTAAAACTTTTTCTGAGTGAGGTATTTCCTCAAACACTTTGTTGATCTACCTTTTAGATGTGTTTATATGTGTGTATGCAACAAATAACAGAAAGAGATATCCACTTGGGGGCATGGAGAGTGAGTAGGTCGAGACTATATGACAAGAGTACTTTTACGGCATACAATAGGTCAGAGGTGGACCGTGTTAGACAGACAGTTGAGACTTGGTGTGTGATGGTGAGCATCATAGACCTGGTGATGATAGATGAGTGCAATGGGATTTCGACAGTGATCAACCCAGCATAAGAGTAGCTAGCAGAGACTGGAAGTGTTAAACTTCCAAGTTTGCCATGGGATACTGGAATTCACTTGGTTAGCAGGATGTTTCACTACATGATGACCCAGGTGGCACTAGAGAGCCACACACTCCACCTTGGGTTGGTTTGGAGTGGGCTGGCAGGTACTTGTCTTATGGGGCGAGACCTTTTCTTCCTCTTGATCATCATGATAGGGCATGGAGACGTTTGGACAGGTACTTCTTCTATAGAGGTGTCTATGCCGATATAGTTTCTGGGTAGCAAGTTCAGTGGTCACAGGTATTTCAGCTTGAGGATCCTGGCGAGGATGATCCTGTATGTATGCAGGGGATAGACAGTCATGGACAGAGTAGTGCAGTGTCAGCAGGAGGATCATCGATAGAGGTTAGCATGGGACCCAGGGATTGTAAGATTGAGCAGTTCATTGACTGATAGGGGAGAATGGACCATTGCAGGGGAAAGTTATTCTAACTTTCCATTTAGCACAGCGCTTGAGGGTGCCTCATGGAGATCTTGCAGTACCTCATTCTGACATCATCATGTGCAGTTGATGGAGACCATGTGGATCTTGGTAGAGATTTGGAGGATGGACTCATTCCGAGATGAGGCCATGGGTTAGGTGTAGGAGGTTCACAGGCTTGATATCTTCCAAGATTGTTCTTCACGGAGTATTGCAGTTCACTTCCTGATATGGGATCCAGGGGGTGGAGTGTGCTATTTTTCATCGTTGGATGGGTTCTACTATGTATCCCATAGATGGACATGGGATCCTGGAATTATACTTGAGGGGATTCAGTTATTGCTTGAGGACAAGCAATTTTCTAGCAGGGAGGACTGTAATGTCCCCACTTTGGGACATCATCACAGGGCGAGTACAGGGGTATTTAAGAGGCATTGTGGGGTCCATTTGGCATTTATCATCATATTCCATCATTATGAGCCATTCTGCATAGGTTGGCTTTGGTTTCATTCCATTCCGACGATTTCCATGATTTTTACTATTTTGAGCTATAAGTCAATGGAATTCACTGAAGAGGTCATTTTGGGCACATTACTTGGAGGAACCTCTCAGTGTAATAGCTCA
>JZKD02S1673033.1:702526-752074 GCA_000966675.3 Picea glauca | reverse complement strand
ACATGATTGAAGAAAAGAAAGTATCACTGATGAAGGTGGACACTTTGAAGAATGTTGTAGATTCATTAACAAAATATGTGAGCACTGAGAAGTTCTCTTGGTGTAGAGGATCCATAGGCATTGTTGCCCTGGATTGTTGACTATGTAACCCTGTAACCCCCTGTGTGCAATGAAAACAACAAGTGGGATAATGTTGGGTATGTGTTATATTCTTTGCACGAGTAGTAGTGTCTGAGCACCTGCGCCGGGCGCGCAGGGGGGTTAGAGGGGGGGGCGCTAGACCACCCCCCGCACGGGGGTTTGGGGGCAGCGCCCTCGAATTTTTTTTTTCGGGCTGACATATTTTCACCGATTTTGGGCCGACATATTTTCGCCGGGCTGACATATTTCTGGGACGACATATTTCCGAGACCATGTGATATTAGGTGATTTTTTGGCACATGGTTTTTTGCCAATGGTTTTCTATTTTCGGTTAAGGAATTAGGGTTTTGGACTAATCTAGGTCATTGGGTTAGGGTTTTGGATGCTGCTAGCTCCTATATGTATATTGTATTGTAAACAGTGTAAAACAATGTATGAATATAATATATGTTGGTTTTCTCAGTTTGGGTTTCTAGGTGAAAAATCTCTGTGTAATGTTTGTATTTTCCATTATATCTTTTCTGTTCTTTTCTGAATATCAGTTTGCAGTAGATATTGTACAAGGTTAGAATTTACAGTCTGATGTATTTCATCACCCGATTAAATCTGATCTAGTTTTTCTCGCACCTATTTCTCGCACCTAGCCTATTTCTCTTGGATTTCTCGCTGAGGTTTCCGAACCATTTTTTCCCAATACTCGGTCGATTTCCTTATGTGATTAACACTTCTTTCGTTCAACACCTAAATGTCGTGTTCTTATGTATCTCGGCCCTGTTAGACTGCACTAATGTAGTTGACTCTCTCCACAGCTTGCTGCACTTTCTTGTACCACCGCTCCATATCTTTTCACATCGCAAGTGCCATGAGGGTGTCTTCTTGGAGCTCAGATATCCTTGCAGTGAATAGGTGCTGCTCGTCTATGAATTTTTTGTAGGCCTCCTAGAATTTTCTCCTTAGGAATACCACGGCCTATGTGGTATCCTGACAGTATTTCTCCAAGTGGCGCAAATGTTCCAATTCCTTCAGGAAAGTGACCATCTCCTTTTCATCTATTTTAACTCTATCTAGGTTGGCATCTGTGATCACCATCCCTATGTCAATGAGTTCAGGAATTTTATCATGCTCTATGTTGATTATATGTTCCTCCGTAGTGATGAGGATGGAGCGATCTAATGTGATCATCCTCTTCTTGGTGGTTCTCTGGAAGATATCCTTCATTTTCCAATCATAAGATATAGCATGTATGTCGGCTACTTCATCCATGGGTTTAGGAATATATTGATCCCCCCATGTGAGTGTGTTTCCCACACTTTTGATGGTGTATACTTGTTCCAGACTGGGTTCTTGAGTTTCCTCCCTATTCTCTAAAGGCCCGGCTTCTGTCTGTCGCTCATCGGGGGTTTGAGTACCGATTTAAATAGAGGAATTGGGGATAGAATCGATACTTACTTGTTCGTCAATTGTTGAGACGTTGATTTCCTGCTGTGGGGATTTTTCCTTTGGATCATCCTTTAGACTGTCTTCTTCAGTCTTTGGTGCATCATTCAGCTTAGTGTCTAGGACACTCTCAACTTCTTGTTATTTTTGTGGAACCTTCTAATTTTGGACGTTGGGAACAGGGAAAGATGTCTTCTCTAGTCCCTTTTCTTCTTCGATATTCACAGGGGTCACAAGAGACACTTATGGGCTCTCATCATCGTCATATATCTTTATCATATCACTTAAAGGGTTTAACATGCTAGTTCTCCCCGATGCTTCGACAATCCCTGGCTGAGCTGAAAGACCCATCGGTGATCTGGTCGATGGAATTGTGAATTCAGGGTCATCTAACCCAGTAATTTCATCAAGGTCTATGAATCCAGGGTTGCTTAGGCCCACTGGGATTTCATCCAGGTTGTCGGCAGGGAGCCTAGGCATATTTATGATGTCCGTGTCATTTTGCAGTTGATCAATTATCCATTGTGCATGTTCAAACATGAGTAACTCCCTCTCCCATGCATCTTGAGCCTTGGGGGAACTTCTATCTTGCACTGGGGTTGCCCGAGGAATATCTGTTGCTTCAGTCGCTACCTGGGTTTCTTCTGCTACTTCGGTCATTATCATTTATTCTCTGGCCCTGAGGGATCCTTGAGTTAACTGTTCTATGATTTTTTACTGTTCATCCAGGTTCATGGCTCTAAAATTGGTCATATTAGGGTCGACCATCCTTGCAATGAATTCATCCCAATCCTGAGCATTTTCGGTGAAGACCTCATCTTCAAAATTTTCATGGGCATAAGGCCAATAGGATGACACTTGATATGCATGTTTCAAGACTAGACCCTTTATTTTGTACTTCCGGAAACGTCTATTCTGAAAGTGAAACTCCAATTAGCTTAGTCCTTCCTGCTTGGCTTGAGCATTGTCTTTTACTAGGTAAACTCCTATATGGAATCCATAAGGTATAAATGCTCACTTCTTATCTTTCACTAGGGTAGCATTGTAACCTTGCAGGATGGTATGGTAGCATATTTCCCCCACAACAAGTCGGCCAGGAACATGCAAAAGTAGGATATTAGGTGCTCTAGTGGCCCCAAATACCCTAATGTAGGTATCACACTAGTCTAGATACCAGTGGCCAACCTTTGCTATCACCTTTTTTTCTACAGTCGATAGATGTCCTGATGACTGGTTCTAGCCTTGGGGAAAATTTTAATTTCTTTGCAGTCACTAGGGAAGAGCCTTCTCCCACCTCTAGTTTCTTTAGCTTCGGTGCTCTCGGAGATCTCCTGGTGGTTGGTTTTATTGGAGGCATTTTTCCTACAATCAAAACAATCCTTTAAGGCCGGCGTACAAAGTGAGATTGGATAAAAATGTATATATATGAAGTGAAAACACAGAAAATTCAAACTGGTAAATACCTATAACACTTGATAAACTTTGTAGTTTGATACTCACGGGGGTCTCAGAAGATTTTGAATTGCTCGTCTCATTCCTCTGAATGCTCTGAAGCTCCTTTGCGAGTAGAATGGTCTCATTTACAATGGCCCAAGAGAATTTAAAAGTGAAGAACTTACCATTCATATCAACCAATTAATTTGGGTGATGAGTGAAATTCAAACAAATATGCCACCGAATCTCTGCAAATTTAATTCATCGTGGGTTGACGACAAAGGCGCGGAGGGTGATGTGTTCTACCGGTAATTTCAAATAGATTTTTATTCGCACACAAATTAGCAACTAATACGATATTTCAAATTAATTAGTCCCTTAAATGCTATGAATCTAAATGTATTTGGCGCTAAAACGTCCCATCATGTCAATTTCCTAGTGGGCGGATTAGGAATCAACGATGTGTTATGGGTGTTTTCATTGATATCCTTATACAAAAAACCTATGACGTCGATAAATTTCATCGTACGGTGTTGATGTGGCGAAATTGGCTTGGGACACTTGGTAATGAATACCGGTGACTTCACTCGTGAGTATTAGTCGGATTCGGGACTTTCTTCCAGATGTGCATTCTTAAACTAAGCCTAGGATCATCGATGCCAAAAGGTATTGGGTATCGACGATCAGGGATAAACCTGTCATGTATTTTCCTTTGGGTTAGCATCTTCAAAAAAATTTCGATGACAAAACACTTCAAGAATCAGTGATCAGGGAAAACTTCTTAGTGTGGTTGCAGTATTCGTCGTGATTCGGTTTTCCGTGATTCCGACAAGCGTGTCAGTTATCGGCCATTGATGATATCATTTCTTTTCCTTTTAAATGTTACTCCCCTCACCTTTTACCAATGTCAAATGGGATTGGGTTTCGACGATTTCTATATGTTATAATTCTTGTGAAACAAAAACCTCCTTTTGTCGATACCGGTGAAGATCGACGCTCGATGATTTGAGGCTTTCCGAGTGTCTCTTTTTCGCCTATTAATTCCTTTCAATGTTGAATCATACAGTGCATTAGGTGAAGTGCTTTGGTTATTGATTCTTTATTTAAGTTTTAAGCCCCTTTTAGTTCATGGAGTTTCAAGAGTTAAACAAACCTGAAAAGATAACATGCGATAAGAGAACAAGGAAAGACAAAAAATTTCTAAAAAGAAAATTGAATTTAGACAGTGCAAAGATTAAGTGGTATCCAAAAAGTGGAAAATTGACATAGGATTTTAGGGTGTGTTGAGTGCTCAACAAATGGTGACTTACTGGGTGAAAGAAGAAACTATGTCCCTTCCTCAAGCTTGGATGATGCAAGCACTGGTGGAGAACTTAACTAGTTTTAAATCAGAGCCTCTTTTACCTTTGCATCTGAAATTGTCTGGTTGATGCCTCTGAGTCTTTCTATGGGGTTTTCAACCTTTATTCCTCCTTCATTTCTTGTAACCCTGACTCACTCCCTATTGGACAAAAATCTAGTAAATCATTCACTAGCATGGAGCCTTTAGTTACCTTTACTCTCTTTCTATGGTGTTTCTCCACTACCAGCGAGCATCCATAGCCCCGGTGGAGTCACCCCGATGTCATATACCTTTATCCACTGCCAAAGAGCATCCATAGCCCCGACAGAGATATCTGCATACCCATACCACTAATCCATATATTTGCACATTGCAAGTGTCATGATGGTGTCTTCGTGGAGCTTGACTATCCTTGCAGTGAATAGGCGCCTCTCATCTGTGAATTTGTTGTAGGCCTCCTGGAATTTTCTCCTTAAGAACACCGTGGCCTGTGTGGTGTCTTGATAGCATTTTGCCAAGTGGCGTAAATGTTCCAATTCCTTCAAGGCAGTGACCAACTTCTTTTCATCTATTTTAACTCTATCCAGGGTGGCATCTGTAATCACCATCCCTGCGTCGATGATTTCAGACATTTTATCATGCTCTATGTTGATTAGATGTTCCTCTACAGTGATGAGGATGGAGCGATCTAATGTGATCCTCCTCTTCTTGGTGGTTCTCTGGAGGATAACCTTCATTTTTCGATCATAAGATATAGCATGTATGTTGGCTACTTCATCCATGGGTTCAGGAATCTGTTGATCCCCTCATGTGAGTGTGTTTCCTAAACTTTTGATGGTGTATACTTGTTCCAGACCGTGTTCTTGAGTTTCCTCTTTGTTCTTCGAAGTCCCGACTTCTGTCTATCGCTCATTGAGGTTTTGAGTACCGATTTAAATAGAGGCATTGGGGATAGAATTGATACTTACTTGTTCATCGACCATTGAGACATCAATTTCCTACTGTGGGGATTTTTCCTTTGGCTCATCCAACCCTTTCTCATCCTTCGAACTATATTCTTATGTCTTCGGTGCATCGTTCAGTGTAGTTTCTAGGAAACTCTCGGCTTCTTGTTATTTCTGTAGAACCTCCTAATTTTGGACATCAGGAACAAGGGAAGATCTCTTCTCTAGTCCCTTTTCTTCTTTGATATGCACAAGGTTCACAAGATATACTTCTGGGCTCTCATCATTGTCATATACCTTTATCATCTCACTTAAAGGGTTTGATGAAACGCTTCAGGAATCGGTGATCAGGGAAAACTACTTAGCATGGTCGCATTATTCGTCGTGATTCAATTTTCTCTGATTTGGAAAGGCATGTCATTATCAGCCATCGACGATATCATTTCTTTTCCTTTTAAACATTATCCCCCTCGCCTCTTACTGATGTCAAAGGAGATCTTCTTTCGGCGATTTCCGTATGTGATACTTGTTGTGAAACAAAAACTTCCTTTTGTTGATACTGGTAAAGATCGGTGCTTGGCGATTTGAGGCTTTCCTAGTGTCTCTTTTTCGCTTATTAATTCCTTCCGATGTCGAATCATAGAGCGCATCGGGTGAAGTGCTTTGGTTATTGATTGTTTATTTAAGTATTAATCCCCTTTTAGTTCATGGAGTTTCAAGAGTTAAACAAACCTGAAAAGCTAACATGCAATAAGAGAAAAAGGAAAAACAAAACATTTCTAAAAAGAAAATTGAATTCAGATAGTGCAAAGATTAAGTGGTATCCAAAAAGTGGAAAATTGACATAGGATTTTTAGAATGTGTTGAGTGCTCAACAAATGGAGACTTACTGGGTGAAAGGAGAAACTTTGTCCCTTCCTCGAGCTCGGTTGATGCAAAAGATGGTGGAGAACTTAACTGGTTTTAAATCAGAGCCTCTTTTACCTTTGCATTTGAAATTGTCTGGTTGATGCCCTGACTCATGCCCTCTTTGAAAAAAACCTAGTAAATCATTCACTGGAATGGAGCCTTTAGTTACCTTTTCTCTCTTGCTATGTTTTTTCTCCACTGCCAACGAGCGTCCATATCCCCGACGAAGATATCTGCATACCCATACCACTGCTCCATATCTTTGCACATCGCAAGTTCCATGAGGGTGTCTTCTTCGCCTATCCTTCTAGTGAATAGGTACCTCTCATCTGTGAATTTGTTGTAGGCCTCTTGTAATTTTCTCCTAAGGAACACTGCGGCCTGTGTGGTGTCCTGATAGTATTTCACCAAGTGGGGAAAATGTTCCAATTCCTTCAGGGCAGCGAAAAACTCCTTTTCATCTCTTTTAACTCTTACCAGAGTGGCATCTATGATCATCCTCTTCTTCATGGGTCTATGGAAGATAGCCTTCATTTTTTGATCATAAGATATAGCATGTATGTTGGCTACTTCATCCATGGGTTCAGGAATCTATTGATCCCCCCATGTGAGTGTGTTTCCTAGACTTCTGATGGTGTATACTTGTTCCAAACTGGGTTCTTGAGTTTATTCCTTGTTCTCTAAAGGCCTGTCTTCTATTTTTCGCTCATCGAGGGTTTAAGTATCGATTTAAATAGAGGCATTAGGGATAGAATTGATACTTACTTGTTCGTCGACCATTGAGATGTCAATTTCCTGCAGCGGGTATTTTTCCTTTGGCTCATCCGACCCTTTCTCATCCTTCGGACTGTCTTCTTGTGTCTTCGGTGCATCATTCAACTTAGTGTCTAGGACACTCTTGGCTTCTTGTTATTTCTATGGAACCTCCTAATTTTGGACATCGGGAACATGGGAAGATGTCTTCTTTGGTCCTTTTTCTTATTTGATATGCATAGGGTTCACAAGAGACACTTCTGGTCTCCCATCATCGTCATATATATTTATCATATCACTTAAAGGGTTTGATGCGTTGATTCTCCCCGATGCTTTGACAATCCTTGGCTAAGATGAAAGACCCTTTGGTGATACGGTCGGTGGAGTTGTGAATTTAGGGTCATCTAACCCAGTAATTTCATCAAGTTCTATGAATCCATGGCTGCTTGGGCCCACTTGGATTTCATCCGAGTTGTTGGCAGGGAGCCTGGGCATATTTATGGTGTCCAGGTCATTTTGCAGTTGATCAATTATCTGTTTTTCATGTTCAAACATGAGTAACTCCCTCTCCCGTGCATCCTTAGCCTCTAGGGAACTTTTATCTTTCACCGAGGTTGCCCGGGGAATATCTTTGCTTCAGTCGCTACATGGGGGGTTATGCTACTTCGATCATTATTATTTATTCTCTGGCCCTGAGGGCTCCTTGAGTCAATTATTCTATGATTGTTTACTATTCATCCAGGTTCATGGATCTAAACTTCGTCATATTAGGGCCATCCATCCTTGCAACAACTTCTTCCCAATCCTGATTTTCGGTGAAGACCTCATCTTTGAACTTGTCGTGGGCGTAAGGCCAACATGACAACACTTGAGATGCAAGTTTCAAGACTAGACCCTTTAGTTCATGCTTGTGGAAACATCTAGTTTGGAAGTGGAACACCAATTGGCTTAGTCCTTCCTTTTTGGCTTGAGAAGTGTCTTTTACTAGGTAAAAACCTATATGGAATCCATAAGGTATAAACGCTCGCTTCTTATCTTTCAACAGGGTAGCATTGTAACCTTGCAAGATGGTATGGTAGCATATTTCTGCCATAGAAATTTGGCTAGGAACATGCACAAGTGGGTTATTAGGTGCTCCAATGGCCCCAAATACCCTAATGTAGGTATCGCATTCGTCCAGATACCAGTGTCCAACCTTTGCTGTCACCTTTTTTTTCGCAGCTGATAGCCTTGGGAAGTCTTTCTTGAAAAGAATAAAATGATTGTGTGTGATGAATTCATCGTATATAAGGGAGTAGGATTTTTTGTACCTATTTTCCCATAAGACACTAAAATATACATGGACCAGGAGTTCTGAGACGTGCCATATCAAGTTCATTCCGGAAAAGACATTTTTGGCACAAATGACGTCCAATAAATAACAAGCCATGTATAAGGATGGAGTCTCTCCTTCCTTCGGTGCCTGAGCCTGTTGAATGAAAATTCTAAGGTGCTTTGAAATGATGGCACCCTAGTTAAAACCTCTCCCAGAAATGGCTACAGTTTAAGCTAGAGGCATCCAAGCCTTTGAAAACCTAGAAAAATATTTCTCCACATACAACCGGCAGATGAGGGCCATTAAATAGATATACGACTCCCTTAAGTTGGTCATCTGGTACCAGCCAAAGGTTTGATTGGTGTACTTTTTATCCCCTCTCCACCACAAAGCCATCACCCAAACAGTGTCATGGTTCTCAAAAATGTTGACAATGAAATCGATGTTCATTCACTGTTCTGGGTCTCTAAGCTTGTAATAATTTTTCACCTCTATCGAAAGGAAAACCCCGACACACTTGCCATTGTTGTCATTGATCAAGAACTTATGTGTGTCTATGTGATCAATGAGCCATTGCAATAGTTCTATATAGGGAAACATCGGGGTTATTCCCACTATCATGTGCAGGTACGACCATCGGATATTTGGAAAAACTTCATTGTCGAGCTTTCTCATGTCGAGGTCATTGTGTGGGATATATTCCGGGAATTATTCCCGGCCGATTTTATTGAAGAGTTCTCCCCAGTGTGGGAGTACTAAATTTCCCCCTGTGTTTTCCTCTGTGTCTCCAAAGTCTGGAGGTTGAGAGAAAACCTTCTTGGTAGATGTCTTGATGACTGGTTCTGGCCTTGGGGAAAATTCTAATTTTTTTACAGTTGCTAGGGAAGAGCCTTCTCCCACCTCTAGTTCCTTTAGCTTCAGTGCTCTCGGAGATCTCTTGGTGGTTGTTTTTCTTGGAGGCATTGTTCCTGCAATCAAAACAATCCTCTAAGGCCAGCGTACAGAGTGACATTGGATAAAAATGTATGGATATGAAGTGAAAACATGGAAAATACAAATTGGTACATACCTGTAACGCTTGCTAAAGTTTGTAGTTTGATACTCACGGGGGTCTCAGAATATTTTGAAGTGCTTGTCTCATTCCTCTAGATGCTCTGAAACACCTTTACACGCAGAATGGTCTCGTTTACAATGGCCCAAGACAATTTAAAAGGGAAGAAATTACCAGTCATATCAACCAATTAATTTAAGTGATGAGTGAAATTCAAACAAATATGCCACCGAATCTCTGCAAATTTAATTCATCGTGGGTTGATGGCGAAGGCATGGGGGGTGAAGTGTTCTACCAGTAATTTCAAATAGAATTTTTATTCGCACACAAAGTAGCAACTAATACGAGATTTCATTTCCTGTAACCCTGACTCACGCCCTCTTTGACAAAAATATATTAAATCATTTACTGGCACAGAGCCTTTAGTTACCTTTACTCACTTTCTATGGTGTTTCTCCACTACTAGCGAGCATCCATAGCCCTGATGGATTCACCCCGATGTCAAAGAACTTTCTTCGCTGCCAGTGAGCGTCAATAGCCCCAACAGAGATATCTACATACCCATAACACCGCTCCATATCTTTTCACATTGCAAGTGCCATGAGGGTGTCTTCTTGGAGCTCAGCTATCCTTACAGTGAATAAGTGTCTCTCATATGTGAATTTGTTTTAGGCCTCCTGGAATTTGCTCCTTAGGAACACTGCAGCTTGTGTGGTATCCTAATAGTATTTTTCCAAGTGGTGCAAATGTTCCAATTCCTTGAGGGCAGTGACCAACTCCTTTTCATCTCTTTTAAATCTGTCCAGGGTGGCATCTATGATCGCCATCCCTGCGTCGATGAGTTCAGACATTTTATCATGCTCTATTTTGATTAGATGTTCCTCCTTAGTGATGAGGATGAAGAGATCTAATGTGATCCTCCTCTTCTTGGTGGTTCTTTGGAAGATAGCCTTCATTTTTCAATCATAATATATAACATGTATTTCATCTACTTCATCCATGGGTTCAAGAATCTGTTGATCCCCCCATGCAAGTGTGTTTCCCATGCTTTTGATGGTGTATACTTGCTCTAGACTGGGTTCTTGAGTTTGCTCCCTGCTCTCCGAAGTCCCGGCTTTTGTCTATCGCTCATAGGGGGTTTGAGTACCGATTTAAATAGAGGGATTGGGTATAGAATCGATACTTACTTGTTTGTCATCCGTTGAGACGTTGATTTCCTACTGTGGGGATTTTTCCTTTGGCTCATCCGACCCTTTCTCATCCTTTAGACTATATTCTTGGGTATTTGGCACATCGTTCATCTTAGTGTCTGGGACACTCTCAATTTCTTGTTATTTCTATGGAACCTCCTAATTTTTTATGTCGGGAATGCGGGAAGATATCTTCTTTGATCCCTTTTATTCTTCGATATGCACAAGGGTCACAAGAGACACTTATGGGCTCTCATCATCGTCATATATATTTATCATCTCACTTAAAGGGTTTGACACGTTGGTTCTCCCCGATGCTTCGACAATCCCTGGCTAAGCTGAAAGACCCGTTGGTGGTCCGGTCAGTGGCATTGTGAATTCAGGGTCATCTAACCCAATAATTTCATCAAGGTCTATGAATTCAGGGATACTTGGGCCCACTTGTCTTTCATCTGGGTTGTCGGCAGGGAGCTTAGGCATATTTATGATGTCTGGTTCATTTTGCAGTTGATCAATTATCCATTGTGCATGTTCAAACATGAGTAACTCCCTTTGTCGTGCATCCTGAGCCTTGGGGGAACTTCTATCTTGCACCAGGGTTTCCCGGGGAATATCTGTTGCTTCAGTCGCTACTTGGGGGGCTTCTTCTACTTTGGTCGTTATCATTTATTCTCTGGCCTTGAAGGCTCCTTAAGTCAATTGTTCTATGATTGTTTCCTGTTTATCCAGGTTCATGGCTCTAAACATGGTCATATTAGGGTTGACCATCCTTGCAATGACTTCATCCCAATCTTGAGAATTTTCGGTGAAGACCTCATCTTTGAACTTGTCGTGGGCATAAGGCGAGGAGGAAAACATTTGAGATGCATGTTTCAAGACTAGACCCTTTAGTTCGTGCTTGCAGAAACATCTGGTCTAAAAGAAAAACTCCAATTGGCTTAGTCCTTCCTGCTTGGCTTGAGAGGTGTCTTTTACTATGTAAAAACCTATATGGAATCCATAAGGTATAAATGCTCGCTTATATTATTTCACTAGGGTAGTGTTGTAACCTTGCAGGATGGTATGGTAGCATATTTCCCCCACAACAAGTCAGTTAGGAACTTGCACAAGTAGGATATTAGGTGCTCTAGTGGCCTAGAATACCCTAATGTAGGTATCGTGTTCATCCAGATACCATTGGACAACCTTTTCTATCACCTTTTTTTCTGCAGCCGATAGCCTCGGGCAATCTTTCTTGAAAATAATAAAATGAATGTGTGTGAAGAATTCATCGTATATAAGGGAGTATGATTTTTTTTTACTTATTTTCCCATAAGACACTAAAATATACATGGACCGGGAGTTCTGAGACGTGCCATATCAAGTTCATTTTGGAAAAGACATTTTTGGCGCAAATGACATCCAATAAATAACAAGACATGTATAAGGATGGAGTCTCTCCTTCCTTTGGTGCCTGAGCCTATTGAATGAAAATTCTCAACTGCTTTGAAATGATGGAACCCCAATTAAAACCTCTCCTAGAAATGGCTACAGTTTAAGATAGAGGCATCCAAGCCTCTAAAAACCTGGAAAAAAATTTCTCCCCATATAACTGACAAATGAGGGCCATTAGATAGATATACAACTCCCTTAAGTTGGTCATCTAGTACCAGCTGAAGGTCTAATTGGTGTACTTTTTATCCTCTCTCCACCATGAAGCCATCACCCAGACTACGTCATGGTGCTCAAAAATGTTGATGACGAAATCGATGTTCATTCACTCTTCTGGGTCTCTGAGATTGTAATAACTTTTCACCTCTACCAGAAGGAAAACACCGACACACTCGCCATTTTCGTCGTTGATCAGGAACTTTTGTGTGCTTGTGTGGTTTATGAGCCACTACAATAGTTCTATACGGGGAAAAATTGGGGTTCTTATCACTACCATGTGCAGGTATGACCATTGGATATTTGGAAAAACTTCATCGTCGAGCTTTCTCATGTCGAGGTCACTGTGTGGGATATATTCCATGATTTATTCCCAGTTGATTTTCTTGAAGAGTTCTTCCCAGTGTGGGAGTATTTCCTTTCCCCCTGTGTTTGCCTCTATGTCTCCAAAGGCTGGAGGTTGAGTGAAAACCTTCTTGGTATATGTCCTGATGACTGGTTCTATCCTTGGGGAAAATTCTAATTGTTTTGCATTAGTTGGGGAAGAGCCTTCTCCCACCTCTAGTTCCTTTAGATTCAATGCTCTCGGCGATCTCCTAGTGGTTGGTTTTCTTGGAGGCATTGTTCCTGCAATCAAAAAAATTCTTTAAGGCCAGCATACAGAGTGACATTGGAGAAAAATGTATATATATATGAAGTGAGAACAAAGAAAATCCAAACTGGTACATACCTATAACACTTGCTAAAATTTGTAGTTTGATATTCACGGGGGTCTCGGAATCTTTTGAATTGCTCATCTCATTCCTTTGGATGCTCTGAAACTCCCTTGTGCACAGAATGGTCTCATTTACAATGGCCCAAGAGAATTTAAAAGGGAAGAACTTAACAGTTGTATCAACCAATTAATTCGAGTGATGAGTGAAATTCAAACAAATATGTCGTTGAATCTCTACAAATTTAATTCATCGTGGGTTGACAGTGGAGGAACGGAGGGTGATGTGTTCTACTGGTAATTTCAAATAGAATTTTTATTCCCACACAAAGTAGCAACTAATCCAAGATTTGGAATTAATTAGTCCCTTAAATGCTATGAATCTAAATGTATTTGGCGCTAAAACGTCCCATCGTGTCGCTTTCCTAGTGGGCGGATCGAGAATCAATGATGTGTTATGGGTGTTTTCACTGATATCATTCTGCAAAAAATATCTGATGTCGATCAATTTCATAGTATGGTGTTGATGTGGCAAAACTGGTTTGGGACACTTGGTAATGAATACAGGTGACTTAACTCGTGAGTATTAGTCCGATTCGAGACTTTCTTCCAGATGTGCATTCTTAAACTAAGCCTAGGATCATCGATGCCAAAAGGTATTGGGGATCGATGATCAGGGATAAACCTATCGTTTATTTTCCTTTGAGTTAGTGTCTTCAAAAAATTATCAATGACGAAACGATTCGAGAATCGGTGATCAGGGAAAACTCCTTAGCATGGTCACAGTATTCAGCGTGATTCGGTTTTCTCTGATTCCAACAAGCGTGTTAGTTATCGGCCATCGACGATATCGTTTCTTTTCCTTTTAAAATTTACTCCCCTTGCCTTTTACCAATGTCAAAGGGGATCATATTTCTGCGATTTCCATATGTGATATTTGTTGTGAAACAAAAACTTCCTTTCGTCGATACTGGTGAAGATCGACGCTCAGCGATTTGAGGCTTTCTGAGTGTCTCATTTTCACCTATCAATTCCTTCTGATGCCGAATCATAGAGCGCATCGGGTGAAGTGCTTTGGTTATTGATTTTTTATTTAAGTGTTAAGCCCCTTTTAGTTCATGGAGTTTCAAGAGTTAAACAAACCTGAAAAGATAACATGCGATAAGATAACAAGGAAAGACAAAACATTTCTAAAAACAAAATTGAATTCAGAAAGTGCAAAGATTAAGTGGTATCCAAAAAGTGGAAAATTGACATAGAATTTTTAGGGTTTGTTGATTTCTCAACAAATGGAGACTTACTAGGTGAAATAAGAAACTTTGTCCCTTCCTCGATCTCAGTTGATGCAAAAGCTGGTGGAGAACTTAAGTGGTTTTAAATCAGAGCCTCTTTTACCTTTGCATTTGAAATTGTCTAGTTGATGCCTCTGATTCTGCCTGTGGGGTTTTCAATCTTTATTCCTCCTTCATTTCCTGTAACCCTGACTCACTCCCTCTTTGACAAAAATCTAGTAAGTCATTCAGTAGCACGAACCATTTTGTTACCTTTACTCACCTACTATGGTGTTTCTCCACTGCCAGTGAGTGTCCATAACCCCGACGGAGTCACCCTGATGTCACATACCTTGCTTCGCTGTCAGCGAGCATCCATAGCCCCAGTGGAGATATCCGTATACCATCTCCTACTGTGCGCTCCTTCGATGTAGTTGATTTTTATTTCTGCAAAATTCCCTGAGCGAGCAGGAGAGGAGGATGTCTGTTATTTTCAAGATGAGATGGTTAAGGTGAAACTTACTATCTCTACCTTGGAGGTGCATGTAGTCCCTTCCAGCTTACCATTTTTCCCTTAAGATTTTTTCCAAACCAAAAAGTAGATGCTTCCACATGTCTCCAAAGTTGTTCATATGCACAAGTTATATAGAGAATCCCTTGAAACAACTGCAAGTTCCTCATTGTTTCTTGTGTTTGTATGTGAGTGACAAGTTAGGGAGAGATTTCTCTATGTCGCATGATTTGAGGTCAACCATTGTCTCACTAAACACAATATTTCAAAAGAGCATAAGTACAATCACAAAATATAAAACAAAAAAGTATGGATTCAAAAAGGATAAATCGATGCATCAAGAAATAAACAATCTTTTTGTTTTTTTAATCTTTTTTAATGAAAATATTATTTTAGGGCTTAGCCATTCACTGGGAGGACATCAGGTTCTCCCCTAAGATTCTATAGTCGATTTGTGCCTAAACCAATCTTCTCAGCCACCTAGAAAGGTCCGAGCCATATATTCTAAAAATTAGAATGTTTTCCCTTAGGCTCATTTTCTTTGTCTCACTTCAGGACTAAGTCTTCTACTTCAAAATTATTCTCTTTAGCCTTATGCTTATCAAACCATATTTTAACTATCTGTTGATGGGATATGAATTTTGATTTATCTTTCTCCCTTTATTATTCTAACATGAGCAGGGTTTCAATTCTTTGTTGTAATATTAATGAGGGTTTCCCTCTGGACTCCTGAGTGATATGAGGAGATGGAAGACATAGTCTATTTGGGAGAATGGCTTCTTGTCTGTATACCAGAAATTATGGGGAATTACCTATAGCTTCCTTGGGTGTGACTCTATCGGCCCACAAAGAATTATAGAGTAGATTATGCCAATTCATCTAGTTGTCTGCAACCATTTTCTTCAATATCCTCACTAGGTTCTTATTAGTTGATTCTACCACTCTGTTTCCATGTGGATAATAATTTTCATAGTATCTAATTATGATTCCTTTGTCTAGGGAAAAATCCATTAATAAGGTGGAAGAAAATTGAGTTGCATTATCAAAAACAAGAACAAAAGGGATGTTGAACCTTGTGATTAGTTGTTGTTCTATGAATTGGATTACCACCTTCTCATTTACATGAGTCAGGGGAACAACTTTTGTCCATTTTGTGAAATAATCGATGCAAGTGAGTATGTACTTATGCTTTTTTAAAGAACTTGGTGTAATTTCCCCTATGATATCTAACCCCCATTGTTCAAAAGGCCTAGAAATGGTCACCGCTTAGAGTGGGACATCTTCTCTCTTCTCCATTCCAGTGCTTATTTGACAAGTTTTATAATTTCTAGCGTATGTGTGAGTGTCCTTGAACAAAGTGGGGAAATAATAGCTAGCTATTAGTATCTTATGAGCAGTGGTGTCTCCTGAAAAATGTCCACCCATAGGACCATCATGGATTTCCTTCAAAACTTTGTCTACGTCTTCACATTCAAGGCATCTCAAAAGTACCCCATCATAATTAACCCGAAATAGTACCAAATTTATGGGGCGATGTTGTGCATATTTTAACCTGAGAGCTCTCCTTTCCCTAGGGTTGAGGTTTTCTGGATAGGTCCCATGGTGTAGGATATAAGTTAGTTTCTCATACCAAGACTCTTGTCCTGGTGAAATGTATGAAGCTTCACCACACCGTAATTCCATTTCATTCTCCCATCTGGGGTCTTCATTTACTTGATCTTGAGCTTCAACTGCCAGTTTGTATGACCCTTGTCCTTTAACTAGTTTAATAGGTTTTGTATATAGATCAAATTCTTGACCTACTACCATCCAATTTCCTCTTCTTTCCCCCATATATTTTTGAGTAAATAGGGATCGAATTTCATGGTGAGGTATGATTACTTTGGTGTGGTTCTTGAGGATGTAATATATAAAAAAATTTACTGCCTTATAAACCGCATAATCCTGTTTATCTATAGTAGGATAATTTAGTTCGCCCCCTAAATATTGGTGCTCATGAAAAATACAAGGGCTTCATTTTTTTCATCATCCATCTGAGTTAATACCACAGCTAACGATTGGTCAGAGGTGAAAGTATACAGGAAGAAATCTTTGTTGAAATCGGGACTTCGCAATACTAGGGCTTGAGAGATTGTATTTTTAATATTGTTGAGAGCCTTCTTCCATTCATCATCCCACTTAAAATCAACATCCTTATGAATCATTTTTTGTAGAGGTTTGATGGTTTCAACAAAATCGGGAGTGAGCTTCCTCACAAAATTAATTTTCTCAAAGAATGACTGCATAGCCTTCTTGTTGTGAGACAATGGAAGCTGAGATATAGCCTTAATTATTTCTTGGTATATGTGAATTCCTTCTTGAGATATGATGTGGCCTAACAATTTACCTTCCTCGACACTGAAAATAGTTTTCTTAGGGTTTAAGGATATCACGTATTTCCTACACCTTTCAAAAATCTGGGTTAAGTGTTAGATGTAATCTTCTCTGTTCTTTGAATACACAGTCACATCATCCAAGTAAACCACTACACACTTGTTGATTAGTCCCCGAAATGATACGTCCATGGCCCTCTTAAAGGTCGCTCCTGCATTGATTAACCCAAAATGCATGTGTTTGTAAGTGAAAGTTCCCCATTTGGTTTGGAAGGTAGTTTTCAAACGGTCTTCTTTCGAAACTAGAACTTGGTTGTACCTTGAGAATTTGTCTAGTAAGGAGAAAATTTCAGAGCCAGACATGGTCTGCAGGAGTTGCTCCATTGGTGGGATTGGGTAGTTGTCCTTTTCTGAAGCCCTGTTGAGATTTCTGAAATCTACACATAGGTGAATCACCCTAGAATTTTTCCTCGCATTAACTAAATTAGCTACCCATGCAGAGTGTCTAACCTAGAAGATAATTTTGGAATCTAACAGTTTCTTTAACTCCTAACACATGAGAGGCTCTAGATATGGGTGGTACTTCTGGAGTTTTTGTTGGAAGGGTTTCACTTTGAGTTTTAATGGGATAGTGTGTTGAATAATATGAGTATCGTAAGTTTTCACATCCCGGTACGACCATGTGAAGAAATCTTGATATTGTCTGAAAATTTTTAGATAGGCCTTCCTTTCCTCTTTAGATATTGTTTTACCGAGATTTACACTCTTGGGGTTTTCTAGGGTTCCTAGATTTATAGTTTCATGCATGGGACAGGAACTACCAGTCTTCGTGTTTTTTGACCCCTTAAATATTTCCTTTATATCAAAAAGTTTTTCTAAGATGGTTATCCCCTTTGGTATTGTGTGATACTTCTAGTTGTCCATTGGTAGATCTTTTAGAGGATTGGCCTCTATTGATTGTTCTTGTAATACTTCATCATCAATAGAAAAGTCTTTCGAATTATCTTCATTAGTCAAAAAATTTATGATCTGTTCATCTCCTTCAAAGACCTTCCAATTAGAGATGTTGTTGGGCACCAAGGACTTGTATAGAAATTCTACAGTGAACTGGAAAACTTCATAATCCTCTAGAGGTGATATCCTTGAAGCAACGGTGGCCAAAGAATCATTAAGAATGTTCTTTGCTTTGGGAATCGATGTAATGTTGAAAGCTTCAAAATGTTCTATTAGCTTGTGCACTTCATGTTGGTAGTTATTTAGGTGTGGAGAGTTGCAATGTATAGTATTCCTTATCTTTCTGGTGATGATTTCAAAGTCTCCAAAAACCTTTAATTCTTTGACGTTTAGGTCTATGGCTTTCTTTAACCCCTACACTAGAGATTCATACTTGGCGGTATTGTTCGTGCACTCAAACTCAATTCTATAGGATATAACATGTTGTTTACCTTTAGGATTAATGAGGATGCACCCTACCCCAGACCCTTCTTGCAAGAGACATCAAAGTATAAGGTCCAAAATTGTGGGAAGAATGTTCCTGCTTCTTCTTTCCTGTCACTTTCCTCTTTTCCTCTTGTTTGTTCTGTGATTTATAACGTGGGTTCTTGGCAGAAAAGGGTTTCTTCTACCATTGTCGAACATTCCTCTTGAAAAACCATTTTTGATTTTTGGGTAAGGGGAACATTAGATGAGAGAGGGGAGAAGTTCCCGAAGTAGGAATCACAAGAGTAATTTCCTAACACAGGTAAATCTAATTAAAAATATTTCTATGGTTGGGTTTTTTTTTATTGATCGGAATGGCCACAGTTTTGTCCTAAAGATGGATCCTAATTTGGATCCGAAACGTCGACAGTCTACTGACAAAACATGTAAATCTGTCGATGAGGGCTCATTTAGGGTTTCTAGGTAAGTAACAATATGTTTTAGATATCTTTCTCTATTGATTCTGATAAAGTTTGTGTGCCCCTTTAATGGTAACCAAAGGTGATCCCAGTCTGTACTAAAGTATCTGTTTAACTTCTCAGACCAGTCTCGGCTTAATAATAATCCATAATCTTATGGGATATCTACTACAATGATGTCAACCACTTGCACAAATTTAGGATGTGTTGTTATTCCGATCATTACATCTTTGAGTTCTCACATGACCTTCACCTGGTTTCTATCCAGTTGTATTACATGTTTATCGCTTTTGAGAGGAACTGTGTTTAGTGTTTTGCAAATAGATAGTGGCATAACATTAGAGGATTCTCCTGAATCGACCAAACAATTATGGAGGTTTTTGTTGAAGACTTCAAATGTTAAAAGGAACAGTGGGATAAAAGGTTTTCCCTTCTTATCTTCAAAGAAAGCATTCACAATTGGTTTATTTCCTAGATCTATGGGAGTTGGATTTCTTCCCTGATTAATGTTTGTCATAGGATTTTCTACTGATTTCAAAGTTTTTAATAGGAAGTCCTTTTCCTGAGGGATTCTATATATGTCCATAACTGATATATTATCCTTCAACTTCTTCAAATATTCTACTATGTTGTAATCCATATTGGGCGATTCTCGTGTATGGATATTTATAAATTTCTTACAGGGAGAAAAAGGTGCTTTCAGGTGATCGAGAGTTGATCTTCCTCCCAACGTTTGGGCAGGGGCAAGGTTGTCTAAGACTAGTTGATCCCTACTTCGTGTTTGCATAGCCAAGACTTCTGTGGGTGGCTCTTGGACTTCACATAGGTCATCGAAAAGCATAGGTACATAAGGATCCCATATCAACATGGTTGTTTCTTTCAGTGGATCAGCCTCTTCCTGATCAACGATATTTATAGTTGACCTGCTCAGTTGTTCGGTTAGGGAGACCTCATCTAGAAATCTATTGTCCATCAAATTCATGGCATGCACCCATTGAGGACAGTCTCTTTCAGATTGGTTCTCTTGGTGATAAGTGTAGAAAGCATCGGATGCTACATTTCCCATATCAATGTTTAGTTTGGTTGGGGGAGGTTCAATTTCTTTGAATGATGGATTTCTTTTAAAGAAAGGATTATAGGGACTTTGGCTTTGGTCTCCCTCCCCTGCAGTTCTGTTCATGTCTATGATTTCATTTGACAACTTCTTGACCATGCATTGTAGGTCCGCTATGTCCCCACTTCTCTTTTTAGGAGCTTGTTCTGCTTGTTTCCCTGGGGTTCTAGTAAGCAATAGTTCCCTCTGGGGAGGGGGTTGAGCTTCTTTCTTAACTAAGGAGACCTAAATTTATTTGCATCCTTTTATTTGGAACTTTATCATTTTGGCTTCTTCAAAATTCTCACCCAGGTTTCGTTTGTCGGCCCTCTTCACAAAAATGGAAATAGAAGATGGGAGAGCTTTAGCATATACTTCGATTTGAAACTCCTAAGTAGGTTTATCTTTGGGATGGAACTTGTTTAAGATGGTGGTAAATATTTGATTATAGTCTTTGACCCTTTCCTTCAAGCTTGTGGTGGTGGTGAACAACTCAACCATCAAAGCTCTTGTAGTAGTCTCTTATGCAAATTTATCTAAGAAATATTTTTGAAACTTTGTCCAACTTGTTATGGATCCTACAGGTAAGTTAAAATACCACGTGGAAGATGAATTCTCGAAATTGTAGGGGAATAACCTACATACTACGTCTTCATGTTGGAAATTCATAAGTTTGATAGCTAGTATGAATTTCTTTATATGGTCTTCAGGTAATCCTGAAGTTTCAGGGTCAACTTTGGGAAGTAATTTCTTTGGGTGTCGGGGAAGGTTATGTACTCATCCAGAGATGACCAAGGAATCTCTACACAACCAAGGTTGATATTTTTGTGGTGGGTTTCCCCTCTCTTCATCATGGTCATTATGATCTTCCATATCTTTGAATCCTAATTTAAACTCTTCCTCTTCTGAAAAATTGTCCGACTCAAAGACGTCGTCGACTCGTGTTTTAGGGATTAGATTAATAGGATGTTCAATTTTGGTGATTGCGAAATATATTAGGTATTCTACTGTGTGCACAAAAACTTGGTCGGGAGTGTCGACCACTAGTCTACTTATTTTTTGTCTTCAAGGAAGTATCGGAGCTAAGGAAAGCACAAGGATCTATCGGGCGTGTACTCTTTTGATTCTTTTAAATTTATTTAATTCCTTGTGAGGAAAAGCGTAAGGTATATCAGGGAACAAGCGTTCTTCCTCGAGCTAGGGTGAGTTACGCGTTTCAAGAGTACTCAGTGTGTGTGGGCTATCTTGGGAACTAGTAGCCATGCATGTGGGTTGTTTTGAATCTACAAGTTGTTTGAAATATTATATGGGATATGTATCCATCCATTCATTCTCAGGTCGTCCTTCTAGCACCAATTCTATTGATGGGTCCTAAATCCCTTTAACTCAACAGCAGGAACCAAACTCACCATCAAGGTCCAATTAGAATCTGCAACGTTTAATAGTGGAATGGTTCTCCAAATCTTGCGATCCAGCCGGTTTAATCGATGAGCTTTACATTTTCTTGTGAAGGTTTTCTCCTCCAGTTCAGACGTTCTCTTTTTTTGTTTTTCTCTTAGGTAGGACTGATATAAGATAAATTCGGTATAGACCAACTAGGTAAAAAAGTGGGAACAAACTAAACTACATGGAAAAGAAGTTGATCTTGGGATAACCCTTTACTCTAGCATGCAATAAATGATCGTATACCACAAGCCTAGTACTAATATGTTAACCATGTGAATATTCCAATTACTGATTGGGATACAAGTTATCAGAAGAAATCATGCATGTAATAAACAAAGGCAAGAAAAATAATTCACTCAACTCTAATCATCAATCACATAATAACACAAAGATTCATTTTCATCATTAAAGAAAGAATTGTAAAACATTGCATCAGATAACTTATCAATAGATTTAATATCTCTTACTCGTTACTGCATCCATTCATGAGACAGAATAGGAAATAGTTCTTCTCCACATCCAATCATACACACATTTGACGAAAACATAAACTTGTCTCTGGTCCAGAAGGACTTCTAAATTAAAGGTAGCTTTGAAATAGTTCTTAACAAAACCAAAAATGAGAGTTTCTTGCAACAACCATTGACCCTTAACTAATAGGCCGATGCCTCTATTTATAACATAAAATTAATGGCTTTTGCTACTTCAGCCATTATCATGTCTTCTCTATCCCTGAGGGCTCCTTGAGTTGATTGTTCTATGATTGTTTCTTGTTCATCCAGGCTCATGGCTCTAAACTTGGTCATCTTAGGGTCAACCATGCTTGCAATGAATTCATCCCAATCCTGAGAATTTTCAGTGAAGACCTCATCTTCGAACTTGTCGTGGGCGTAAGGTTAGCAAGATGACACTTGAGACACATGTTTCAAGACTAGACCCTTTGGGTCATGCTTGTGTAAACATATGGTTTGGAAGAAGAACACCAATTGGATTAGTCCTTCCTTCTTCGCTTGAGCAGTGTCTTTTACTAGGTAAAAACCTATATGGAATCCATAAGGTATAAATACCCACTTCTTATCTTTCACCAGGGTAGTATTGTAACCTTGTAGGATGGTTTGGTAGCAGATTTCATCCACAAAAAGATGGTCATGAACATGAACAGGTAGGATATGAGGTGCTCCAGTGGCCCTAAATACCCTAATGTAGGTATCGCATTCATCCATATACCAGTGGCCAACCTTTTCTATCACCTTTTTTGCCACAGCCGATAGCCTCGGACACTCTTTCTTGAAAATAATAAAATGAATGCGTGTGATGAATTCATCGCAGATAAGGGAGTAGGATTTTTTGTACCTATTTTTCCATAAGACGCTAAAATATACATGGACCAGGAGTTCTGAGACGTGTCAACTCAAGTTCATTCTGGTGAAGACATTTCTAGCACAGATGACGTCCAATAAATAAGAAGCCATGTAGAAGGATGGAGTCTCTCCTTCCTTTGATGCCTGTGCCTGTTGAATGAAAATGATCAGATTCTTTGAAATGATGGAACCCCAGTTAAAACCTCTCCCAAAAATGGCTACAGTCTAAGCTAGATTCATCCAATCTTCTAAAAACCTGGAACAATCTTTCTCCCCATACAACTGGAAGATGAGGGCCATTAGATAGATATATGGCTCCCTTAAGTTGGTCATTTGGTACTAGCCGGAGATCCGATTGTTGTACTTTTTATCCTATCTCCACCAAGAAGCCATCACCCAGACGGTGTCATGGTGGGCATTAAAGTTGACAAAGAAATCGACATTCAATCGCTCTTTTGGGTCTTTGAGCTTGTAATAATTTTGCACCTCTACCGGAAAGAAAACCCCAACACACTCATCATTGTCATCATTGATCAGGAACTTATGTGTGTCTGTGTGGTCGATGAGCCATTGCAGCAGTTCTATACAGGGAAACACAAGGGTTCTTCTCGCTACCATGTATAGGTACAACCATCGGATATTTGGAAAAACTTCATCGTTGAGCTTTCTCATGTCGGGGTTGCTATGCGGGATATATTCCGGGAATTCTTCCTGGTTGATTTTCTTGAAGAGTTCTCCCATGTGTGGGAGTACCGCATTACCCCCTTTGTTTTCCTCTATGTCTCCAAAGTCCAAAGGTTGAGTGAAAACCTTCTTGGTAGATGTCTTGATGATTGGTTCCGTCCTTGAGGAAAATTCTAATTGTTTTTCAGCCGCTATGGAAGAGCCTTCTCCCACCTCTGGTTCCTTTATCTTCACTGCTCTTGGAGATTGCCTGGTGGTTTGTTTTCTTGAAGGAATTGTTCCTACAATCAAAACAATCCTTTAGGTCTAGTGTCCATAGTGACATTGGATAAAAATGTATATATATGAATTGAAAACACAAAAAATCCAAACCGGTACATACCTGTAACGCTTGCTAAAATTTGTAGTTTCATACTCATGGGGGTCTCAGAAGATTTTTAATTTCTTGTCTTGTTTCTCTGGATGCTCTGAAACTCCTTTGTGCACAGAATGGTCTCGTTTACAATGGCCCAAGAGAATTTAAAAGGGAAGAAATTACCAGTCGTATCAACCAATTAATTCAGGTGATGAGTGAAATTCAAACAAATTTGTCACCGAATCTCTGCAAATTTAATTCATCATGGGTTGATGGTGGAGGCATGGAGGGTGATTTTTTCTACCGGTAATTTAAAAAAACCTTTTTATTCGCACACAAAGTAGAAACTAATACAATATTTAGAATAAATTAGTCCCTTAAATGCTTCGAATCTAAACATATCTGGCACTAAAATGTCCCATCGTGTCACTTTCCTAGTGGGAATATCGGGAATTGGTGATGTGTTATGGGCATTTTCATTGATATCCTTCTGCAAAAAACCTTTGACTTTGAATGATTTTATCATATGATGCTGACGTGGCGAAACTGGCTTGGGACACTTGGTAATGAAGATCGGTGACTTAACTCGCGAGTATTAGTCGGAGTTGGGACTTTCTTCCATATGTGCGTTCTGAATCTAAGCTTGGGATCACTGATGCCAAAAGGTATCTAGGATCAACAATCAGGGAAAACTCCTTAATGTGGTCATAGTATTCATCGTGATTCGGTTTTCTCTGATTCTGACAAGCGTGTCGATTATCAGCCATTAGCAATATCATTTCTTTTCCTTTTAAAACTTACTCCCCTCTCCTTTTACCAATGCCAAAGGGGATTGACTGTTGGAAACTTTCGTATGTGATAATTGTTGTGAAACAAAAACTTCCTTTCGTCGATACCGGTGAAGATTGACGCTTGACGATTTGAGGTTTTCTAAGTGTCTATTTTTCGCCTATTAATTCCTTCCGATGCTGAATCTTAGAGCGCATTGGGTGAAGTGTTTTGGTTATTGATTATTTATTTAAGTGTTAATCCCATTTTAGTTCATGGAGTTTCAAGAATTAAACAACCCTGAAAATCTAACATGTGATAAGAGAACAAGCAAAGATAAAACATTTCTAAAAATAAAATTGAATTCAGATAATGCAAAGATTAAGTGGTACCCAAAAAGTGGAAGATTGACATAGGATTTTTGGGGTGTCTTGAGTGCTCAACATCACCATCAACCCTTCTGGTAAACCATAAGGCTTCACCGTGCATAGAGTGCACAGTGCAGTCTCACTCGATATGGCTTATGGGTGACTACAGGATGTATATGCCTACGATCATGGAAGGGGTTGGGGATGTTCTTTTTACTTTTCTTATATTTTAACACATATTCTACCATCACAGTCATCATATATACCATTTTATTCATTCAATGACATATATTTTTCATGATCATACTAGTGCGCACTACAAATAAACCCTAACAGATGCACTCATCTAACAATTCATTCATTATAAAGCATATAAAAATAACACATCACACATAAAGACACCATTTTCATCATGGTTCACCACCCCGGGATATGTCCACAAGGATATTCTACTTATTTCTTATTCTTAATCAAAATAGTGATGTGCACATTAAATCATAGATTTTAAGAAGAGTGGTGAGGTGGACCAACATTGCACCAAGTGTTATCACTGAAATTTCATCCACAACATTGCACACAAATGGTTACAGAAATACAACAATGCCAACAAAAATTAGTTCACCTACAGCACCAAAATGCATTTCAAAAGGTAAAAACTATACAATTGGGAAAAATTTGACATGCACAAACTCACTAAAGGAAGCGCAAGCACAACACATGGGCCAACAAAGCTCGTAGAGCGCACAATGCGCCAAATGCATGAATTTGTATGAGAAAAGTTGTGCACTCCTGTGAATGAAGAATTTATGGCTCTTGTCGCCCCCCCAACCACTTATGTACCAACTCCCAAGTTGATTTTACCTCCATATATAAGAAAAATCTGAATGGGGGGCTAGTCAAGGACCAAAGGGTGCCCTAAAGGGCCCCTTGTTCACACTAAGAACCAGTTGAATTTTTCCTTGAAGAAATGATATAAATGGAGGCCATGGGTGCACTAAGAAACCAAGATCTTATTAGTATTGTTATTCTACCTCAATTATCCCTTGAGAATCATCTTTTTTCCTTGGAGTATTCAAGAATAATTGCAATAGGCCATTTCACTCACCTCTTGAGGGAATAGGCATTGATTTTCTTCACCATTTGCCATTTTTCTTCCATAGTAAGAATCTCTCTTCATTAGGGAACTCAAGAGCCCTCCCAAGGAGGAAGAGGGGACCTATAATTCCTCATTTTTATCTACAGTGTTTTTCCAACTAATATAGTTATCCATTGGTGGCATAATCTTGGTCATTGGTTGATTGTTTATGGTTCTAAGTTTCTTATGCATTCTAGTTTTTATTTCCTTAGTTGTTTTAGTTTTTTTATTTGTTTATTACATATGTTTATCTTGTTTAACCCACCCAAAAACTTATGTATTATGTATTGTCTAGCATACTCAAATAGGCATGCAAGTGCCATTGTTTTTCTCACCCAAGTGATGAAACATGAACAACAGATTGGCAACCATACTAGGGAGAAGGTATCAAATTCCACCCTATTTTGGGCTTAGAGAGCACTTCTTTTTAATCCATTTGTATTGTAGGTACCAAACCCGACCCAACCTTACCTATCAAAAACCGAATTATGAGTTGGAGGAGGATAATTTCACTGAAAAAATTTCCCCCGATGCATATCATAAAGTGCACGGATATTCCAACCCACAAATGCACACTTAGCGCATTGTGCACCCAAAAGGATTATTTTCTCTATGCAATGTGTGCCCACTGCACCTCTGTCATAATTGTAACCTGCACACATTTCCAAATTTTCAAAATTGTAATGGTTTTTGTGATGATTTGAAGGCCCCTAGCCTTCAAAGTCTTTCTTTCATACAATTTGTATTTCCCATGCACTTCACTTAGACTCCTTTCCCATATGAAAGGTTAGCTAAACATAGACACTTAGGGGGTAAAAAGAACCAAATATTCTTCTCTTTTTCTTTGGTTTCCACATGGATGGCTTGTTTGGTTTGTAAAATTTAAGTTGATATTATTGCTATCACACCTAAAAACACTTACATTGGGACCATAAATTAAATTTGATCATTGAGTATGCTCTTCTCTCGCACCATAGAGCAATCTTGAGAATCAGAAAGGTGGTTAAAGGGACATTTCATCTCCCTTAAACAAAAATATTTAGGAGAGGACAAAGCCCCCCCATGGCTCCTCTTAGTTTCTTTTTGAAATCATCTTAAAATTGTAAGGGCCCATACATTCCCACATGTTGCAAACTTAGGATAGTTTCCTAAAATTTCTTTCTTAGTTTACATCACTAGGGAAGTTTAAAGATCAAAGTAATGGGCCCATACATGCCCACATGCTTGCAATATAGGATATTGTTTCAATCTTTATTATTGTAAACAACATTTAGGGAATTTAAAGGATTGGTAAGGACCCATATGTCCACATGCTAGTTCTTTAGGGATTTTAAAATTCTGCAAGGTTGTACCAATGACACTTAGTAAGCTAGGTAAAACAGATTTTAAAGGACCAGAGGAAGTCCACATGTTGCAAATTCACTCTTAACTTATTAAAATTTGGCACACTCTTTCACTTGCTCACACACAAATTCAATCCTCAATCACATAATTTCCATCTTGAATTGTGGAGTTTGACGTAGGTTTTCTCCAAAGAAATTATGAAATGTCCCACTATTTCTTGAAGAAATTATCCACACCCACTTAATTCAAATGAGATTGGTTCATGCCCCCAATATCTTAGCCCACCACACCTAAAGTTTATCTAAAACCTCACTAAGTTTTCCTCCACAGGAGGTGTCAAAAGAAATTTTTTAGTCTAGGTAGGATCTTGGGGGTAGGCATCCAAATAACACCATGTTATCTGGTTCTCACATTTTCAAACATTAGAAGTTGACAAAATAGGGAACTTTAAAATTCTCTAATTCAAGTGTTCCTACACCATAAGGCAGGGAGATACTCGTGAAGGGTTCAAGGTCGAGGTCTGGTTGTTCAGTGCATCTCCCCTTGAGTCACCCAACTCTTGGAAGGGATCCATCTCATGACCCATTTCTGAGGCCGAAAATATAAATGTCACACTTTGACTAAGGTACCTAGTGACCAAATTTAGGACATCTACCTAGGTGGAAATTGTGGACTGCAATTGCACCTTGATCAGATTTTGTGTGACTATTAGAAAATATCGCCATCTCTCTTGGGATATGCACCCTCTACCCCTCATTATAACTGATTATTTCATCTTTCACTAGTTCTTCTTTTGGTGTCTTTAGACCCCATTGTTGAGTGCTCTTGGAAGGTCTAGTGCTATTCGAGAGGAAGGATGATGTGTCTTTTAGGACACGATAATTTTTTTTTATTCCCCCACGCAAACAAAATCCACCTACCCACATGTATGCTTATTTACAGTTGATTTATGTATGATGCTCATTTGATTACATACAATTTTGAGTTATATTATCTTGTGAAGGTCCAAATTATACAAGTCTATTGTTTTTTTATTTCTCTCATCACCATTTTCACACATTCTCTTTTCTAGGTTGAACATCATAGGGGACCCACATAATCCTCGTCGTTCTAGACATTTGCAAAATCTCCCTCCTTTTCTAGGAGGAGTTCCTAGTCTTGTCGACTCACCGGCTCAACCATCTCACACCCCTGTGAGTGCCATTATTTTTGGATCATATTTACTTGGTTCCACTTTTCTTGGGTCCAATTCCCAAGGAATTCCATCCACTATCTCTCCTTCACAAGGAAGCGAGGGGAAAACTTCTTCTCAAGGGAGAAATACAACCCCACCAAATCCCTCTCAAGGGTCAAGTCCACTACCTTCCCACACCATGGCTGGAACTAATCATCCACCACATCACCCTATGCCATACTTGGCATCTCTCAACATTCTTGATTTGAATAAACTCACGAATGATTCCATTTTACATGATCCCACATGGCCCAATATGCCTACCAAACTACCTTCAGATATTCCAAAATTTGAAGGAAACCCAGGGGAAGATATCGCCAAGCATGTTATGACCTTCCACTTATGTTTCTCTTCAAACAACATCATGGATGACTCCATTCGCTTAAGGTTATTTCAAATAACACTCACTGGTCCATCATCCAAATGGTATGTGAAAGAAAAATTAGGGTCCTGTATGACTTTTGAATCCTTGGCCAAAGCCTTTTTGGCCTTTTTTCAACTACCAGTTCATCATGACACTGGCTTAGAACTGCTCTCTGAGTGAAAACAAACCTCATATATTCATATTTACAACCACATCAATGTATGGCTTCGGAGACATAGTTTATGTAAAGAAGAAACCACCAAAGAGAAACATCTTGATTGGTTTATAAAATCACTCATCTTTATACTTTCCAAATAAGTGGCATCCACCTTCCCCCAATATGAAGAGGAAGCCATCAACAAGGCCTAACAGTTTGACCTCATTTATTCACAATCAGGTTACTTATACACAGTATTACCTGATGCACCCAGACCTATACCATTTGGCCAGGACAAACCTGGAATGTCTCACGCTACAGATGGGTTGATTGGTACCACGAAACACCACAACTCGTACATCCAACCACCACTTATGTATGGGGTACCTCAATATTTGTAACCATATGGAGAGCCATCTTATTACCCTCCTCCCCCTTACCAACAACCATATCTTGTTGCTCCCCCCCACCTACAAGTGGACCCTTTTCGGCACTAGTAAATGTGCTTCACCTTCCTATACGCCATATGGATCGTTGCCACAAAACAATTTGTATTTTCTATTTCCTAGTCCTCCACAACTGGTTTCTCCTCCACATGGAGAACCACATGTCGAATTTAACTCTTTTCAACCCTCTCCCATTCAACATCTTCATACTTTTGAATAGTTGAATACGAAAAATCCAACCCATCAGTCGAATAATTCCAAGAATAATGGATCAAAGAATCCATGAACATGCCACGTCCTCCAACACCATCTGCTCCTCAACAGGCCCCACAATAGTACTTGCAACATCCACCCTCGGCCGTATTGAAAAACCATATTCCACACCAAGTTGTGATGAATAACCAACAGTAAGTACATCCTACCCCACCACAAATGGAGTCGTATCAAAACCTGGGGCCCATCCACCCTGGAAATCTAGCAGATCACAATATCCTCCTCACTAGAAAAGAAGAAATTCTTCTACAAACACGTGTTTGTCAATATAGTGCACCCCTTGAATCTACTCCAACCACCTCAGAATCATCTCTAGATACAGTCAGACAAACCTTGATGATCCCACGCCCTAATACTGAACCTACCATTCGTATCCCTCACATTCCATTACGACATAATGTTAGTAACCCTCAGGCTAGGGAAGACCACAATTACAGCCTGGTTGATGAATTGGCACAGTCCCCTACAACCATGTTCATATTGGAGGTCCTCCAAACCTATCCAACTCAGCGGAAATCCTTACTTTCGGCCTTGGGGGCAGTCAACCCAACTGATACTAGACTCATCACATTTGATCTAAATAGAGGAGAACCAAGTCTCCCCACTTTGGTAGCTTTCCAGATACCAATCAATATTTGGAACATCACGGTTCATCAGTGTATCATTGATGAAGGTGCATCCACATGCATCGTGTCCAAAAATGTATGGAAAAAACTTGGCTCCCCTACACTAGTACCATCTACCATCACCTTGAGAGCCTATGATGGTCGACCATCCTGCCCTGAAGGTCTCTTCCAAAATGTCCTCATCGAACTCAAGGGAAAAACCATCCTCAACAACATTGAATTTATTGATGCCCCACTCGACTACAATATCTTGTTTGGATGTATCTACATGTATGCTATGAAGGCAATATCCTCTACTATGTTTCGAATGATGATGTTCCCCCACAACAAAAAAATCTTCACCATCGACCAAATTACACATTATGAGCTTAACCATTCCACCAACATCGATAACATCTTGCCTCTTGTCCATATTAGCTCATATGATTATTCTCTCATTGGCATAGGCCTCAGAGTCTTCAAAGACCCATCCTTGTTGGGGGAATACCATGGAGCACCTCCTCTCATACACCCTTCAACACAAGTATGTGACATATCTTCTAATGGGACCAATTCCAAGGACACCACCCCTCCCACTAAGGCATCTCCACAACTTGACGTCCCACCAGTTGAAGAAATATCACCTCAAGAATTCCTTTATAACCCTACTACACAACTTTTCCTTGATTTCCTCCTCCCCCAGGGGAAAATCTTGGTTTGGGAGACAATCCCTCAAGCCATTACTCAAGATCCCTTCTTCTACCCCCCACCTAGAGTTCAAGCATTTTAGGTAGTCGTGATGCTTACCATTCCCAACATGGTTCTTTCTATCCCTCTATGGTATCTACACACACCCATAATGGTTCCTCAACCATCTCTCCCCCCTCAGACAAAGGGAATCCTGATGCAGATTCCAGTACAGGATCTGGCTGCACCACCCTCACCCCTAATTGCCAACACCACTTCCATGACTGGGGGTAGAAGGAATAAGAAAGATCCCACAACTCCACTTCCTCCCTGAGTTCAACCTCCTTGTGCACTACGCAAAATAGAGGGACACCCCACTAATATATGTCCTTCTCTTCCTAAGTTACGCAATCTGATCCAACTCCCTCGAGCAGTCACATCGCTCACCGCTTCACCGAGCACATCTAGTACTACTACAGTTTCCTCCACTACAAGCAGTAAAGGGCTGCAAACCAAATTCGCTTGTGTCATCTATTCAGAATATGGCCACTACACTCATCATTTCCCAGCTCTACCTCAGTTTTGCCAGACACTAATGGCAGTAGGCCAAACCTTTTAGCAAGAGCCCTCTCCACCACCAATTTCTAGTACTCATGTAACTGGCATTCGTTATGTCTCTTCCTTAGTCTCTGAATGGATGATATTCCCTTGCACTCTATGTGACTCACTTTCTCACTTCATATACTCATGTCCTTCGATTGTGGCATACCGAGGTCATCATTCAACCCCTATTCAATCCCATTCGACCACCTCACCACTGGTCCTTCCCTCTCTAGATATTGTCAAAATCACCTCCCCTAAACCTGAGTCACTTCCCACCCCTCCATGGTTGATAAATAGACTGTCTGAGGATATTCCCCCAAATCCTCTAAATTCTTCAGTTCATTTCCCAGAGGAAATATTACCCCCTACCACAGTTTATCACCCACAGTGTTTGAATATTTGGTTTATGTCAAGCGAGACATTGCACCTAGTTTGCGATATCCCCTCTACGTCTTTGTCACTTGAAAACAATCATACTGTGACAGTCATCCATGTCACCTCCCTAGATCCCTTATATTCTCACATTTTCCACTTTGACAAAGATATCGTTGAGGAAATCACTACCCCTGATTGCCCATGGAATGTGCTTCATCATCGAGAATTTTTTCTCTCACAGGAAGCCTTTGACCCTCCTAGCCAAGCCTCTATATGTGCAATTGAAACCAAGGATTTTATTCCTTCAGGGAATATAGATTGGTTCAACAACCCTATCCCTACCCCAAATGATTTTGAATATGGAAAGACGTCCAATATCTCCCCCACCGTCAAAATCGACATTTCCATTAAATCGAGAATCATAGAAGAAATCATCATTGGAACCGCATGATCCCCTGAGGAACTCATAGCTTACAAAGCTCTCTTTTAGGAATATCAGGATATTTTTTCCTGGTCATATATGGAGATGCCCGACCTCAATCCTTATATAGTCAAACATCGCATCGACACATGGATAGATGTCACCCTAGTTCATCAAAAGAAATTCCCTCTTCACCCATCCAAAGATGCAACTATAAAATCCAAAATCGAAAAGTTACGTGCAGCTGGGTTCATTTACCCCATTGCATATACCTCATGGGTTTCCAATCCCATTCTCGTTAACAAAAAACATGGCACTATTCACGTCTGCACTGAATTTCATGATCTCAACCATGCTTGTCCCAAAGACAACTTTCCAACCCCTTTCATCGACCAAATTATCGATGACTATGTCAGCTATGAGGAATTGTCCTTCATGGATGGGTTCACCAACTACAATCAAATCCAAATCCATCCAGCAGATTAGTATAAAACCGCTTTTACTACACCATGGGGTAATTTTTCTTATCATGTCATGCCTTTTGGACTAAAAAATGCAGGTGTTACATTTCAATGGGCCATGACTTATGTTTTCCATTATCTTTCTCGCCTCATCCTCACTTATTTGGACGACCTCAATACTCAATCCAAGAAACAAACTCAACATTTAGACGCCTTATGAATCATTTTTCAATGATGTCGCTAGTACAATATCCTCTTGAACCCCCTCAAGTGTGTATTTTGTGTCACCGTTGAACACCTTCTTGGGTTCATTGTCTCCCAACACGGCATCATGGTGGACCCCCTCAAGGTCCAAGCTATCATAGAAATTCCACCACCTAGGAATTTATGCCAACTTCAGAGCATAAAAAGCAAAGCTAAATTTTTATGTCGCTTTGTCCCAGATTACGCCACTTGTGCACATGGTTTCCTTCAATTACTGCATCATGATATCCCATTTCAATGGGATGAACATACTCAAACTGCTTTTGATGATTTGAAATCATCCCTATCCAATACCCCTTTTATTAGTCCTCGAGACTATGACCGTGATTACATCCTCTACTTGTCAGCCTCAACCGTATCAGTAGCAAGAGTCCTCGTCCAACTAGGGGATGATGGGAAGGAACATGTCATTTACTACATTAGTAAAACTCTTTCAGGACAACCCCTGAAATAAAATCACGATGAGAAACTCACCCTCATAGTTGTCCTCACAGTTTAGAAACTGCGTCACTATATTCTGCTTCGCACTACCAAAGTCATAGAAGATTATAACCCCATGCAATACTTGCTTAGTCAATGATATATTAATGGAAAATTTTTCTGATGGATCTTCATCCTTCAGGAATATGACCTATATTTTCTGGCACAGAGGGGTAGACCCAGGGTTCAATGCTCAAGAGCACACCAACAAAACCCTAACTACCATCCCTTTCGACAACACCTGCGAAGTAGATGAAGTCTCACCCGAGGTAGAGGTAGGGGTGGTTGAAATACTCAAGTGTCTGCAACATTAGTTGGGACATAGATATGTGATTATACTACTTACAATGCACTTATCAACAGTCAACCATTAATATAAAACCCTTATTCTACTTCGCAGATAGTACAAAACATCACAATATTCACTTAGATCTACAGTATCTCAACACTTAGCAACAGTAACACACTAGGTCCTGCAGATCAGCACTAAGCACTCGCATATACATCAGAGCAAACAATCATATATATATAAGAAGCACAAAGCATAAGTGAATATATCAATATCACATAGCATAAGTAGAGATAAACACAATGAATCAAAGAACAGAGCATTACACACAAATTAACGTGGTTCACCCACACCCTGGGGCTATGTCCACCAACTCTTCTTCTTTATTAGTATCTTCAATTGTTAGTTATATCATAGAGCACAAAAACCCTTCTTTGCAAAGGAAAAAAGATCTGCATAGCTCACTAGATCCTTATTCCTTACACTTCATCACAAATCCTCTTACAACAACTTGCACTTAGCCTTGCAAGCTTCTTATGATCTTGCAAAGAGCATTTACAATCCACTTCTGATCACACTGATCTAACTATTAGCACTAAGCCATCTACCATACATCACATAGGTGTGTTGCTACTTCTATCTAGCCTAAGCATCTATTTATACATTACAAAAGTGGGCCTAAGTGTGGGTAAACCCATGGGCCTACATCCCTTTCCCATTACATTAACCCAAAAACCCTAATAGGGACCCAAAAGTGGACTGAGATGCTTTGTTTGGTTTTCCTTCTTTGACTAGTTGTCGTAGTTCCAAAATAGGTCAAAATGACCCAGATTATCCCAAAACTTGGTCAAGGGCCAACATGCCCCCAACACTCACTTATGACTCATCCTGAGTCACTCTGGCTGGTGTAATGTTTCTTTGAAGGTATCAATCTTGGCTCGAGCTACTTCGACCTACTGTTTTGCTGTGGCCTCTTGCTGGGTGAATTCCAGGATCATTGTGTCGTTTACGGGTCCTTCCAAGCATTGTTCTACAGTGATGACAACTTGCTTAAGTTCTTCTTCCTGGCTTTCAATCTTAGCAAATAATATGCATGCCTTGTCTTGCACCGGTTGGAGTTGTTGAGTTACTTCCATGACCTTTCTCTAGATCATATGTATCTGTTGTTGAGTTATGTGTTGTTCATGAGATAATTTTATTCTATCCACTATAGGTAGAGCCTTCATCTATGCTTGTAATGTATCTGCATGTTTCTTTGCTTCCTGGAGCTATGATTCTAGCACCTGTAACTCTGGGTTCTCTGTAAGGTTCTCGTAGATTTGGGCACTCTAGTTACTGAGCTTCTTGCACTCTGAGGCAAGAGATTTCAATCGGTCAACTATGCTTCAAGCAGTTGCTTCTCGTTGGTCTCTTATCTATTGGGGGGTCTCGGGCATAGTGTAGAGTTCTAGATCAGCAATGCATTGTTGCAGCTTCTGTATAACATCTTCAAGATGGGCCAACTTCTGTGGAACTCTCTCTTCAGCTGGAACTTTGGTAACGGTGACAGAGTAGAGTGCTCTGTCGACTAGTTCCTTTACTTCAAGATGCTCTATGAGAAACTATTCCTTGCTTCTTTGTAGCTCTGATTTCTCTTTATCCCACTGTACTTGAATTGAAAGTTTTTCTCTTTTGACAGCACTTCACTGCTCGACAAGTACTCCCTGCACCTATGTTAGAGACTGGGTGGTTCGTGTTGTGTCTTCTTGATCTTGTCGAAGGCGAGCTTCGACCATGTCAACAATCTGGTGAAGTTGGGATGGTTCATCTCCTAGTTCTACTTTCCCTGCTGTCAAAGGCACGGTTTGTACTACGTGAATGAACTGGAGTGCCTGTTGAACTCCTTGGAGTTCAATCTCTATACGGTTATACATTTTCTCCTGCTTCACCTCTTGCTTCTCTACTATCTCCTTTGAATCATCATTCACTACTGCAATGATGAAATCAAAGTCATCCAATGTGAGGGTAGTTCACATCTTGGTCATAGGGGTCCTAGGATTCTTTCGGGAGGATGCTTTCAGAGGTGAGACCTTCCTTTTCTTTGATGATTCTTCTTCGTCCCTAGGTAGTGTTACTTCACCTTTATGTTGTTCAATTTATGTGCCTTCTATCTCTTCACCATCACTTCCTTCGTCTAGTTTGATAGAGGCAGTCCTTACAGATGCATTGTCTACTTCATGAACCTCTTCAGGCTTCTTCGTTTTGCTTGGTCCCAGTGTGTCCAGTATAGTCTCTGGGCTATCAACATCAAACAACTCTATGGGGTTCATTGGACTGAGAAGGTCCACTGACCAATCCTTGGTGATCTCTTCGAGGTCTTCTTCAATCAAATTGTAATAAGACTGTAACTATTGCTTATGTTCATCAGCTCGTGCTATTATATACATGAAGTGGTGATCCACGTTGAACTTCATTAAGGGTCTAAATCTATGGAGCATATTTGTGGTAATGTGAGGCATAGCATTGATGGAAATATTTAGTTGGTCGTAGTATACATGGAAGATGACATTCAACTACCATTTCTTGTTCATATCGGTCGAGTACCACATGGTATTGAACCTCGTAGCCAAACGTTCAAGTATTAACCAGGGGTAATAGAGGGCACTCATTTCCACCACCTCCTCAAGGCGGAAGTCAAGCAGGACCTACTACCATTGAGAAGGAAATATCGACCTTCTCGTGTTACATATAGTATTTCCTTCCCCAAGGTGGAGAAGCTTTGAATCAGAACAAGGAGCCTAAAATCCAATATGCCCTTCAAGTTAGAGGTGGGTCTTCAAGCCAACATTCTATTGGAGCAGCAAATGGATCGGTCTCTGGGAAAGTGGCACCCTCTGACATCTCCCATGCTATGAAGGCAGTCAGTATGAGAAGCCAACTAAAATGGAACTCATACCCTTGGTCTTGGACTTCCCTGCAATCCAGTTCAAGCTGATTCACCAAGTACTTCGCCCAATTCATCTGCAGACCCTCGGTGCACTTCCCTGCGAGGTCAATGATGAATCTGGTTACTTGGGTGGATCAGTTCTTATGGAATAGCTTGCCTGCAATCAAATGATAGGCAAGGCACACTGTTCCACTCTGAATAGAGGCTACCTTGTAGCCTCGCGTGCATTTCTCGACATCGCCATAGGTTTCTTTGATCTTTGATGCTAGTGATTTGTCGGTGGTCTTTCTAGGATAGAATTACTATAGATCAGGTCCTTGCAAGTTGAGTCCTGTGATCTGATTAATCAATGTCGGATCCACTGTGAATCAACAGTTCAACCACAAGTAGCCTCTGTGATAGAAAGAAAGAAGTATCTTTGCAGATGCATTCACCTCCTGGTGTCTGCCAAAGTGTGGGATCTTCATGACATTCAACAACATTGACTGCGCGAGGTTCTGGGTCCAAGACTGTGGGATGATCTTCAAGTTCTTTCCCTTCATCTTCATTAGATACTTGTTTGGATCAAGCATACTATAGAATTTCCTATCGCTGAGGTTGAAGTCGCTAAAATTCAATGCTGAGAGCTTTTCCTGATCGGCACGAACTGCACGCACCCCTTTTGGGAGGTACGCACTAACCATAGCATACTCTAATTATCAAGGCACACTGTCACGGTTGATTTCACCATGCAGAGGGGGTAGGTAAGCATGCAAAATGCTAAGAATTAGTTTAGCATTCGCCAAATCATCTCTATGTTTAGTACGCATCTCGTTGACCAGTCAAGACGATCCTGCTCAGGCAGTGGATGAAGAAGCTACTACTCCTCTTGTTGATGATGCTTGGACTCTGGTGGACATTCCTATTTCTGACATGACTCTCTCATTCATTAAATCAAGGAGGAATTTTGTGATAGACTATTCGACTACGGTGAGTTCATCAGACATACGCACACAGAATAAATAATCGGGGCCACAATGTTCTTTGGCACTGCACGAGAATGAATAACAAGGAGGTGATGATCATTGTAGACACTTTCTATTCTGCGAGATTCAATTTCTCAGTTGTAAAAATTGTTCTTCGGGCATGGCGCGATGAGATAAATAGGTAATCTCAACAATGGTTTTCTTGCAATAGGTATGGGGCCTTCATTAACTCTGTTCTATTCATTATGGCACTATCCAATGGTCTGGTGGTGATCCTTTAATGATTTTCTATCCATTCGGGGTGGAAGTCAAAAGGGTATATTGGTCCAACGACTATATTGCTTCACAATGGAGAAGTGACCCATGTTGTTGTTCTAATATCTCGACGAAGCTCAAATTCTATGAAGTTTCTTTCTGTGATGTTCCATCTGGAATCTCCTCCAATTTCTCTCTCTTCTTATTTAACTTTCTATCTTTCTTTCTGGTGAGCTTTGTCTCAGTAGTTATTTTCCCATTTTGATTCCTCTTTTCCTTGGATATAGTCACTTCGCGCTGCTGAGGTTATTTATTAGGGTTCATGTATAACATCTCTTCTTTATTTGAGATAGAAACTTCAGTCTTCTGTGAGTCCTCTGGCGCTCTGAGAACTTTGACGTCTGGGTTCCTAGTGTGATATGGCTTTGATCTGTTCTCCTCTTCTTTAATCAACTGTGCGATTCTTCCGGTCATGAAGTCTTTTAACTCTTGTCTCTACTGTTCTAAAACTTTTTCATCTTCCTTCTTTCTAGCTTGATCTCATTCAATCCAATGATTTCCAAGTAACATGGTAAATGGGGCATTGTCCTTAATGAATTTGATAATATCAAAATCTTCCTCTGTCGAAGTTCCATTGGCATTCATAGATATCTGAGTGAGCCTTCCACATATTTTTACCAGTTTTCCTCTGAATAACCCTATTCCTCCTAGAGATGGATTCATAGCAGGCCTCCTTATAGCTTCCCAAGTTTTTTCTGTCATAACATTCACTTGTGTTTCCACATCTAAAACATAGTCAATGTCGAAGTCTCCTATTCTTACCTCGATGCATTCTTTTTCTTTAAATATCTCTGCTAATCTAGCATGTTGGTGGTCATTCAAGGTGTCTTTCATATGTAGTAACATCTTCTCTAATTATTTCTGGGGTTCTGCTATTTCTGGATTTGCTTTAGAATTTTCTTCATGTAGATTCATTTTTTCAATCTTAGCAACCATTCTAGGGCAATCCAATACTTCATGATCTAGAGCTTTGCAACAAAGACAACTAGGTCTTCCAATAGGGAATTCCTTAGCTAAATGTCCCGGTCTTCTGCAACTGTAACATAGGGTCAATCCTTTCTTTCTTTTAAATGATCCCCAGCCTCTTCTGTACTGCGCACTAGGATCATGGTAGTTAGCCTGCAAAAAATTATTTCTAGGATCCTGCATCCATTTGTTAGTCAAAACATTCTTTCTATGCATAGGTATAACATATCTATCACTATTCTTATCAGATCTATTCATATCAAACCTTATTTCATCTAACAATGCCCTAGTTTTCAAGCTAGGACAAAATCTACCAAGAATACCTAGATCCATGCTTTTAGAAAAAAAAAATTCTACTAGTCTTACTTTTACAGAGCACAAAGCTTTCAAATCTAGAACTTTCTTACCTTTGTCAGAGCACCGAATTTACAGATCTTACCTCTTTCTTGCCTATCTGACCTCTTTTCTTCAGGAGCTTCCACTTGCACTTTTCTTAGATCACAAAGCGTTCAGATCTGGCTTCTTTTCTTTAGTATCAACCTCTTTTCTTACAAATATAACCTCTTCTCTTCATATATGACCTTTCTTTCTTGGAAAAAAGATTCACAGGTCAAGAAGGACACTCTACACTAGGGAAACAGATATACGCATAGATCTTCCACAGTTTCTAGATCAAATATTTGTACGAATCTTTTCTTTCTCAATTCCCAGCAATCATAATTTCAGGTCCCACTACTATGCACTTCAGCAGTAGATCTATGCACATAGCTTCTTTTTTCCTTACTTCAGTTCCCAACAATCACAGTTTTAGGTCCTGACAACAGAACCATTTGTTGGCACAAAGGGACAGACCCAGGGTTCAATGCTCAAGAGAACACCAACAAAACCCTAACTACTGACTGTTTTGAAAACATCTGCGAAGCAGATGAAGTCTCACCCAAGGTAGAGGCAGGGGTGGTTGCAAGACTCAGGTGTCTGCAACCTTAGCTGGGACACAGATCTATGATTATACTACTTACAGTGCACTTAGCATCAATCAACCATTAATATACAACCCTTATTCTACTTCACAGATAGCAAAAAGCATCACAATATTCACTTATATCTACAGTATCTCAACACTTACCAACAATAACACACTAGGTCCTGCAGATTAGAACTAAGCACTCGCATATACATTAGATCTAGCAATCATATATATCTAATAAGAACAAAGCATAAGTGAATATATCAAAAGAACATAGCATAAGGAGAGATAAACACAATGAATCAAAGAACAGAGCGTTACACACATATTTACGTGGTTCACCCTCACCCTGGGGCTACATCCACCAACTCTTCTTCTTTATTAGTATCTTCAATCATCAGTTACAACACAGAGCACAAAAACCCTTCTTTGCAAAGGATAGAAGATTTGTGCACCTCACTAGATCCTTCTTCCTTACACTTCATCACAAAGCCTCTTATAACAACTTTCACTTATCCTTGCAAGCTTATTAAGATCATTCACAAAGCATTTACAATCCACTTATGATCACACAGATCTAACTATTAGCACTAATCCGTCTACCATACATCACATAGATGCGTTGCTACTTCTATATAGCCTAAGCATATATTTATACATTACAAAAGTGGGCCTAAGCATGGGTAAACCTATGGGCTGACATCCCTTTCCCATTACATTAACTCAAAAACCCTAATAGGGGCCCAAAAGTGGACCAAGACGCTTCACTTGGTGGTCCTTCTTTGACTAGCTGATGCAGTTCCAAAATAGGTCAAAATGACCCAGGTTATCCCAAAAATTGGTCAAGGTTCAACAAGAGTTATCAACTCCCAAAAGAAAGAAATCACTCATTCTCACCTAACTCATTACAATGTTTCCCTCATACGCTAAATCTTCACCCATCAATATGGATTTTCTCGACGAACACCTCTTCTTCATCCCCTCTGATGACCCCTGGTATGGTGACCTTATCGTCTACCTTCAGACACAGAATTTTGGGTCTCATCTTTGTTGAGATGATCATTGGTGGATTCACCATCAGGCCCCTTGATACCTCCTCATCGATGATGTATTGTACCGACGTGGGGTCGACACCATCCTTTGTCCATGTCTAACCATCGACAAAGTAGACAGAGTCTTGAATGATTTACATAGTGGCGCTTGCGGTGGCCACCTCTTAGGTATGTCCACCACCCAAAAAAACATTCAAGAATGATACTTCTAGCCCACGTTGTTTCATGACTGCATCCACATTGTCAAGTGATGTGATAAATTCTAGCTCTATGCAAACAAATCACGAGTGCCACCTTCTCTTCTACATCCAGTCATCACCATCGGCCCCTTCTGCAAATGGGTCATAGACTTCATTACTTGCAATCCTTCATCCAGTAATGGACACAAGTGCATTATCATGGAAGTATATTACTTTACCAAATGGGCCGAAGCCATGTCTACCTTCAACAATACCATTGACACAACAACGCATTTTTTCTTCAACCACATCATTACCTGTTTCAGAATTCCACTACAGTTAGTATCTGATCATAGTAAACACTTTGAGAACAATATATTCATCAAAATATCCTCAAATATAGGCTTCTCCCATGATTTTTCCTCCCCTTACTACCCTCAGTTGAATAGACAGGTCGAGGTTGTCAACAAAGTCCTCAAAACCATGCTACAATGTACTGTAAACAAACATAAGACCATATGGAATCATATGTTGTTTTCAACATTATGGGATTATCGCATGACAATCAAAACTACCATTGGTTTTACACCATTCCACCTCATCCATGGGATCGAAGCCACCCTCCCCATCGAGTGCAAAATTCCCACGTTACGCACTGCCATCGATCTCTTACCTAACATTGCTCCAATGGAGCAGCGCTTGCTGACCTTAGAGTTGTTGGATGAAGATATTCGATATTCATTATAGAACAACAAGGTAGCTAAAAAATGGTCCAAATCCACCTTTGATCGCCATGTCAACCTTCATTAATTAACAAAGGAGATCTCGTCCTAGCCTACGATATCACCCACGATAATCTCAATTATGGGAAATTTGAATAATTATGGCATGGACCCTACATTTTCTAGCACTACCTCACCAAAGGTGCATACATCCTGGCCTCTCCAGAAGGCCATCCTCTCAAAGAACCCATCAACAGGTTGTACTTAAAGAATTTTTACGTCTAAGCGTAGCCATTCTACCTTAGGCTTTTTCTTTGTACAGTTTTGTAGATTTTTTAGTCTTCTTTTTCACTTCCACTCCTCGTGTCTAATATACCATCCATGTTATTCACAGATGCATCCTCCATTGGCCTACCACATAAGTTATGCTAACAGTGCTATCCGTTGGACACATAATCTTGCTTCGGCCGCTTGGGCCCTCTATACCCCCTCACATGAACTACTCCACTCCAGCGACATATGTTTGGGCTCAACCACCAATAACCAAGAAGAATACACCGTCGTCATTGGTCTCCTCACCGAGGCCAGTCACCGCCACATTCATCACCTTATCATTTTATTAGATTCCCAACTTGTTTTCCTATAGCTCAACAATGTATATTGTGTCTGTGATCCTTGCCTCTTTTGCAAATACCTGCAAGTTAGACTCTTATCTTGAAAGTTTGATTCAATTACATTTACACATATGCCATGACCATTTAATCAAATAGAAAATAATATGGCTAACCTAGTGTTAGGTTGGCATTTATCACATCATCACATATACATAAGCATCATACATCGGTCACAACATATAGATTAGACATCATCAACCATAAAAAAACATAAACACATATAGACATAATAAGAGCCAATGAGATGTATCCATGCATATATATATATATATATATATATATATATATATCCTCCAAAATGTCATAAATGTTTACAAAATACAAATATACACCTCCCATAGGCCAGTGATTCCCCTCACCCCTATAGGTACAAAACAGGTATAAACTACCCTATACAAAATGGGCTCGCAAGACTATACAAGTATAAAACCCAGTGCTCATGGTGACCCCAGAGCTCCCCCCCAGGTCCTATGTCAACTGGAGGTTCCCCACCAGTTGGGGTCCCTCTAGGTCCAGGGGGTAGTCGACCAATCATTGTTTCCCCTGCTACAGCTTCTCGGTGGATCAAGGTCAGCCACTCCGTCGGCACACCCACACACTGCTCCAAGACCCTCTCATCTTGGATGTGGGCCCACATGTCCTTTGGCACACCCTGTAGAACCTCCTCAAATCATCGAAAAATGTCCTCCATCCCCCCTCCGGCCTCTACTCACGGCCCACGCACTGGTCCAGCATCAATGTCATTGAATATGCACCTCTAGCCTACCCTCTACTCATGTGCAGGCCCAACACTAGCATCATATTTCCTGCATTGTTGTCCTACCCATGGCGGTCGCACTAGCCCTTGGCGAGCCAACTCCTTGACCATATCAGCCTCAAGGCCTTGGAGCCCCACATATGCAAACATAAAAACCAAAGGTATAGTTAGCATCCATATATACATAATCATATGCTACACTATCAAAATCACAAAACATAAATACATAAACATACCTCTCTGGTCTCAGTCCTCCCCAAGAGGCAGCACCATGTCTGGATCATGATGGTAGTCCATACCACCATATGGATACCATAGTATCACCTATGGCATATGCCTCCACAAACATGCCACAATGGCCATGAAGTAATGGCCACCCTCTCCCCCCCATGATGCACCAGTACCTGGGCCCATCACATCATTTGCGACTCTCGCGACCCTGAAGTCGCCAACAAAATCCTCGGGCACAAAAGGGGCACCCTCTCTAGAAACTAGGCCACCGGGAACGAACCAAATGAAAAATCATAGGAATCGATGGTCCAACACCAGTGAATATGCCCCATCATCATGGAGTGCAACATCAACCCCCAGGAAAAAAAGTCCCCATCCAGGACCCTCTTCACAATCCTCAACTGACCTCCCATGATTTACTAAGTCGCCAAGGATCCATAGATCCTCACTACCATGGAAGTGATGCACCGAGGCAAGAGCTCATCCATTTCCTCGATACGGATAATGGAACCCAACATTAGGTTTGGTTTCGAGTAGTAGCGTCATGCCAAGTCTACCAACCTCACATCCCCCGACAGCTAGGGGTCAGCAAGTAGGGCCATCCCCCGGAAGGGGAGCCCCATAAAAAATTATACATCCTCCACAAATGAGAGTGTCATCTATTATCCCCTAACAATGAATCACTACAGATCAGTGCTCCACATAGATATCAGATACTGAAGCAGGAACTCCTGCAACCGTACCAAAGGACAATCGAAGAACTTGAGCAACCAACGGGCTGCCAAGTGTCTTCAAATGCCTAGTTGCTCTCTCACCGCATCTCGGAGGTGCTCCCAGTCTCGCTCCCTCTAGTGAACTGGCATAGTGCTCTCCCTTCACAAGATGATCACCTAAATCCACACAACAACACTTGGTCAGCCCTCATTATCCATCAAAAACATCAAAAAATTTCAAAATTTTACACACCCTTAGCTTTGCCTCTAGTGCACGGCTTTCACCCACACAGGTGCACACATATGCGTTCCTGTTCTTCATATAGTTGCACACCAATACATAGCTATCTACGAAACAATTGTGCATCAATGTGTAGTTGTCACCCTGACAAGTGCGCACACATGCACACTTGTCCTCTACACAACTGTGAATTGATGCACAACTATCTTAGAAACAATTGCGCACATCTAATGTGCACCTATACTTCCCTCCCTCGTGCCCCTATGTGTGGTTATGTCAAGAATAACTGCACATTATGCACAAGATATGGAATTATACCTGCACATTTAAGCGTGGGTATTCTTTATTCCCCCATGCATCAATGGGCCCACCCCTAAACCTACCCTTGTACAGCCATTCATATGACCCCTATCTCAAAACTAGGAAATTCATGCTATGTAGGAGGGTGGGACCACTAACCTAACTCTCACAACTCCTAGATCGGTCGAATCGAGCTCCTGTAATCTTTGAAACTCCTCCAAACACTGTCATCAAATCACTATAGTGACGGGTATGAATGAGGTGGCATTATGGTCCCACCAGCCATATATAGTCCTTTTTTCCAAACTTCCACACTTAGTTACAGGAGCCCAAAGCCTTTGTTTCTCGATCCATCTCTAGACACATGATCATGGTCCCGCCATCTACATAGTCACGTTCCCCAGGTCACCATTTGAACTTGTCCCTGGGGGAGCATTTTTCTCACGTCACGTTCAGGTATGCATGCTCATGTTCAAAATTATCAAATAGTTGTTATATGTTCTTTATCGTCAGATATTGTTCATGTCTGGTATTCATTTTTTAATGTTTTCATGTACTTATTCATCACAAACAATGCAACCCCTTAAGGTATATGTTCAGAATTGGCATGAAATAATTCCCTCTGAATATCAATAGCATATCCTAGGCACACCCTTCGATGTTCACCTTTAGGGTCCCTACATCCGGCTCTGCAATACCATCACCTCTGTTGCATTTTAGTACTGTCACCCGATAGGACTCTCCCCCATATCAATTGTCTCATTCATAGCTCCCCTTTTAAATTTGACACTCATGCTACTTTCACCCCCTAGGGATAGGAGTCCCTATAGCCTTATGCACTTTTGATAATAATCCACACACTTATTCTCATCATATTGATAGATTTCCCAAATGGGCTCCTAGGCTATCTCATCTTGGTTCTATTTGACTGCACCTCCATAGTATCATTAACCCTCCATTTCATCCACCATCAGTTTTCCCATATGCATTTTCCCCTCCATTCATTTACCTCATACAAAAACCCACCCATGGGCCCCCCACCCTCCACTAGTTCTCTTCATAACTTGTGCCCTCACAGGCCAAGCCATCTCACACTAGGGCACCCATTTCTATATATGTACACTCATCCCAAATTATTATCTATGTATTTGGTAATTGTAAAAATCCTTTGTTTCCATCATTTACTTAGATTTTTGTCATCACCCTTGATGACCATATTTTCCTAGCAACACAACCCATGTCTCCCTTGGTTGGGGCATCCACTCTCCTTTTCTCATTCTGACATCATTCATGAACCCCAAGTATCCCAAAGTCCATGTACCTTGATCTCTGATTTTTTCCACTTTTTTCAGCCTATGGCACAATTTAACCCCATATCTAGTCGTCCCCCTGACACTAGATATAGTTTTATGGTTGTTTCCAATCATCCTTCAAACATACCCCAACCAAGGGAAATCTTGAGTCTCACTGCATCTTGAATTTTTTCATGTTCCCTATCAGTACCTGATCTCATCCCAGTATATTTCATGAAGCCATTTTTCTTCTTGAATTCTCATCTCCCTTTATGTCGACATCAACATAGTTTCCAGAACAAAGACAATATCTTGACTCCCATTACCTTTACAATGAGGAGTCTCAGATGGCACAGAGAGAATCATCATTTCTCTTTGATTTTGTTGACCCCCATAACATTTGAATTCAACAAAATCTCATGTTATGGTGGGTCTTACTATGCAACTATTGTAGTTATTTTATACTAGTCAAAGACCTCTAAATTTGTTAGACAATCAATGCCTACAAGTCATAGACACTTCTTACAGGCGTCCTTGCCTCTTTTCAGAGTATGTTCACCATTCAGAATTGTCATCTATTATTATAAAACTTCCTCGGAGGGTGCTATAGGTATCCACATCAGCGTACAACTTCAATTACCGTCTTACATTTTTAGATACATGACATGAGCATGGGGAATTCCCACCTCATTTGTATACATATTTTATTTTTTCTCCCTAGAGAAAGTTTTGGGCCCCAAAATTTCCCCTCTCCCTCGGACGGATCTCTCTTACAGTTCCTCTCATCACTCTTCATTATAATGGCACTCTTAGTGGAAGAAAAATTGATGTATTTCGACTATACGTATGCTCCTAACCTCACACATCAGGGGGCATATGTTATCACTGAAATTTCGTCCAAAACATTGCACACAAATGGTTACAGAAATACAACAATGGCAACAACAATTATTTCCCCTGAAACACCAAAATGCATTTCAAAAGGAAAACATTGTACAATTGGGAAAAAATTGACATGTTCAAACTCACTAAAGGAAGCACGCGCACAGTACGAGGGCCAACAAATCATGTAGACCACACAATGCACCAAATGTGTGACTATGTATGAGAAAAGTCACACACTCCTGTGAAAAATGCATTTATGGTTCTTGTCAATCCCCCAACCACTTATGGACCAGCTCCCAACTTGATTTGACCTCCATATCTGAGAAAAATCTGAATGGGGGGATGGTCAAGGACCAAAGGGTGTCCTAAAGGGTCCCATGTTCACACTAAGAACCAATTGAATTTTTCCTTGAAGAAATGATATAAATGAAGGCCATGGGTGCACTAAGAAACCAATATATTCATAGTATTGTTATGCTGCTTCAATTCTCCCTTGAGAATCCTATTTTCTCCTTGGAGTATTCAAGAATCATTGTAATAGGTCATTCCACTCACCTCTTGAGGGAATAGGAATTGATTTTCTTCATCATTTTCCATTTTTCTTCATCATTTTCCATTTTTCTTCCATTGTAAGAAGAGCTCTCCATTAGGGAACTCAAGAGCCCTCCCAATGAGGAAGAGGGGACCCATAAGTCCTCATTTTTCTCTATGGTGTTTTTCCAACTAATACAGTTATCCATTGGTGCCATAATCTTGGTCATTGGTTGATTGTTTGGTTCTAAGTTTCTTATGTATTCTAGTTTTTATTTCCTTAATTGTTTTAGTTTGTTTATTTGTTTATTACATTTGTTTGGCATGTTTAACCCACTCACGAACTTTTGTCTTGTCTAGCAGGCCCAACTAGGCATGCAAGTGCCATTGTTTTGCTCACCCAAGTGACAAAACGGGAACCACACCAAGATCCATAGCTTGTGACCTGACCCTCAATTACATCTCAAACCTGAATCCATTCGCTCCTCAATTATACAACCAAAAATTTATCATACCAAAGACTCAAGACTCAAAAGGCTTCTCCAAAAGTAAGTTCTTCTCTCTCAAAAAGGACTCTTTTGTTACAAAGATACCTCAATATCCCTCATATGTCTTCTATTTATACTAAAAAATGGGTAAAAACCCTTAAATTATGACTCAAAAACCCTAACTCTAAGTGGAATCCACTTGTCCACTTTCTAACTTCCTTCTGTGTGGTTGGTCTTTGATCCAACTATTTCTTGCATTGATCTTCCTTCTTTCTCGATGTGTTGCTTCCTTTGCCCTTTGTCAGGCTGGTCTTCCTTCTTTTCAAGTGTGCGTTATTTCCTTTGGTCCATTCTTCCTCACTTTTTGCTCTTAAATCCCAAAATTTCCTGCTCCAACAGCCCCCCAACACTAACATGTGGCTCATCCTAAGCCACTCAGGTCGTATGTGCCTCATGTACTAATTTCTATAATTCCTGGAACTTCCTTGCTAGTTCACCTCCTTTTTCCTTCATATATGTGGTCTTCTCTATGAGGGTTTCCACAACCTAGGATGTGACATGCTCCTTCAACACTTGTATGATTTATGAATGCACATGTTCCATTCTAGCTTTCTCTCTTTCCAATTCTTTTATCATTTGTTCTTCTTGTTCTTGTAGGGGCTCCAACTGAACCTGTCTAGTCTATCTTTCTTCCTGAATTGTCTTCACTTCTATTTGCAAGTTTTTCATCTCCTACCTGGCCCTCAGTATCTCTAATATAGGAATTGTCTTTATCTTCTGCTTTAAATCATGGACTTTTGTATTCAAATTTTCTTCTTTCTGATCCAACTGTTTGATCCTTTCATCTTCGGCTAGGATTTTCCAAAGTTGTGTTGTCCTTTCATAAAGTTATGTTATTTCCTTGACTTCTAGCGCAAGAATATATTCTTTTTTGGTGGTATACTGCTCCCTTTCAAATGTGACTTATGGAGGTGTGGTTGGTTGTTGAGTGCAGGCCAACTTTGAGGAAAAAACCATTTTTGGAAGGTAAAGATTAATTTGGAAAAATACAACTGGCATGAAAAGTATCACGTGTGTGGAAACACTGGATGCAAAGGAGGAAAGCACGCAAGACACGCATGCAGAAAAACCTAACCATGTTAGGGTTAGTTTTTTTGTGAGATATTGTCATGAATGATAAGTTGTAAATTAGTATATATAAGTA
>JZKD02S1673033.1:634820-693159 GCA_000966675.3 Picea glauca | reverse complement strand
AATGTTACATAAAGAATAATGATGAGAACCTTGGAAAATATGATGGCAGGGTTGATGAAGGTATCTTCTTAGGATATGCTACAAACAGTAAAGGATACAGATGCTATAATAAGAGACTACATAAAATGGTTGACCTTATTGACATAAAAGTTGACGAAGGAATCCCAGCAAGAGAGGTGTGCAATAATGAGTCTTCTATAGAGGACACAGCTAAAGCTGAAGATGAACAGGTCCAAGAATCAGAAAACGAAGACTCTGAATTAGATGAAGACACAGATACTCAGACAGACTTAAATCATCATGCAACTTCAAATTCCTCCTCCATAATCACTCAAAAGAACCATCCTACAAGTTCGATAATTGGTGAAAAAGACAAAGGTGTACAAACCAAGATAAAGATAATCAAAAACATCAAGCAATCACATATAGCTTTTATATCCATGCTGGAACCCAATAAATTTAATGAAGATAGAAAAGATGACCATTGGGTCAAAGAAATGAATGATTAACTTGATCAGATTGAGAAAAACAATACGTGGGAGATGGTTCATAGACCGGAAGGTAAAAATATCATTGATTCCAAATGGATCTTTAAGAATAAGTTCAATGAGCAGGGACAAGTTGTCAGGAACAAAGCAAGATTGGTATGTAAAGGCTATGCTCAAATAGAAGGACTGGATTTTGATGAAACATTTGTGCCCATAGCAAGGTTAGAAGCTATCAGAATATTTCTTGCCTATGCTTGTCATAAAAGGTTTAAAGTCTATCAAATGGATGTCAAGTCAACTTTTCTAAATGGAGATTTAAATGAAGAAGTCTATATGGAACAACCAGAGGGTTTTGAATTATCTAATAACCCTGAATTAGTATGCAAACTGAAGAAAGAATTATATGGGTTAAAACAAGCTCCTCGAGCATGGTATCATAGACTAGATATGTATCTCAAATACAAAGGGTTCAAGAGAGGAATAGTTGACAACAATCTATATATCAAAATAGAGGATAATGATTTTCTCATCATGTTGGTCTATGTAGATGACATCATCTTCGGATGTAATAAGGATTCATTGGTAAAATTGTTTTCTTTTGCCATGGAATCTGAGTTTGAAATGTCTATGATAGGTGAACTTTCATTTTTTCTTAGTCTGCAAATTACTCAGAGGTCTGAAGGGATGTTCATTTCTCAAGAAAAATATCTAAGAGAAATGTTGAAAAGGTTTCAAATGGAAGATTCTAAACCTATGGGTACACCTGTGGTTATTGTATGCAAATTAAGAAAGGATGATGACTCACCTGATGTTGATCAAATTTCATATAGGTCAATGATAGGCAGCCTATTGTACATCACAATATCTCACCCAGACATAATGCATGATGTTGGAATAGTAGGAAGATATCCATCTGCACCTAAATAGAGTCATTTGCAAGTTGTCAAAAGGATATTCAGGTATTTGAAAGAAACAATGACTTATGGTCTGTGGTATCCCAGAAATCAGAATTTTCAGTTAACTACTTATCCAGATGCAGATTGGGAAAACTGTGTTGATGAGAGAAAAAGCACCAGTGGAGGAGCATTCTTCTTGGGTGACTCATTAGTAGCATGGCTTAGTAAAAAGCAAGGTTCCATATCTTTATCAACTACAGAGGTAGAGTAAATTGTTGTTGCTACCTGTTGCACTCAGGTATTATGGATGATTCAGACACTTGCAGACTTGGAGGTAAAATACGTTGCACTGATCCTAATTCATTGTGATAACACTAGTTCCATCAGTGTGTCTAAGAATCTTGTATTCCACTCCAATACCAAGCATATTCCCATAAAATACCATTTTATGAGAGAGAAAGTCACCAATAAGGTTGTTCAAGTCCATTACATTCCAACCACAAAACAAATTGCAGACATCTTTACTAAACCCCTAGCCAAGACACCATTTGAATATCTCCGACAGAAGTTGGGTGTCATCCCGTCTCACACCTAAGAGAGTCCATCCTGTTAGGGGGAGCTTTATATTGATTGAATATCTAATACCTCTTAAAAATACTGCAACAACTCAGGGAGAGCATGTTTTCTTTGACATTGATGTCAAAGGGGGAGAAAAGGAGTGGTTTGGACTGGATGCTACAGTTGGAGGTCTAAACAGATGAGCACAGTCATTCAGGGTTGCCATCAATTCTAAAGGGGGATATTGTTGGCATGTTTACAGGAAAGTGTGCTTGTCATTGATGGCAAGATCAGAGTATGTAGAGATGGAAAAAAAGGGACATCGTAAGCTCAGAAGAGATAGTGTAGAGGTGCATTAAGAGTGCAAGAGTGTGCTTGTTTATTTGATTGAAAATAGGCAGGCAAGGAATATCATCAGTGTAGGGATAATTGCATGGAAAGATTAGACTGGACATTGGAGGAGTCAAGGAAGAAACTCACTACAATAATGTCGAAATGATGAAATGCGAAATGCCGGAATACGTTGATTCAACTCCATTTCAGAGTTTCGGATACCGGGAGTTGAAGTGTCAAAACATTTCACCACAGGAGTCCCAGAATTGCGAAATGCGAAATGCCAAAATCTCGAAAGTAGGAGACAATTTCAGATACCGAGATTTCGAATACTGGGAGTTGGGGATGTCAAGAACTCTTACTACAGGAGTCTCGAAGTCACGAAATGTGAAATCATGATATACTAAACCATGATATAATCTCAATCGTTAGATCGAAGAAAAAACTAGACCATCTATCCAAGAAGGATACGTGGCAAAAGATCATCCTTTCACTGACTGGAAAGTCAAAGGAATGGGGTTCCCTAACCTCTCGAACTCGCGATACGTGAAATCGTGAAATAACCTTAGCCATCAGATCGTAGTTTGATATGGACCATTGATCTGAATCCATTTTGTAGTTTCGGATACCGGGAGATGGAGGATTCAAGTGTTGAGACTCCTCATCACAAGATTCTCGAATTTGTGAAGTGCAAAAAGTCGAAAAGCTGATCTGACTCCATTTTGGAGTTTCACAGACCGAGACTTGGAAGTGAAGAACATTCACATCAAGAATGCTGAAATCGCGATATGCAAAATTGCGAAGTGATTTGGGCCGACATATCTAGGAGGTGAATGTGGCAGACCACATCAGAAAGGATAGGTGGAAGACTATGACATGTGGCATGATCAGAAAATGACAAGTGTCAAGTTGATTTGGCATTTTAGGCCATTGGAAATCACAATTTTGAGTGACACGTAACAACCACTCAGGTCATGACACATCATCGAGTGATGCAAGACTAACCTCACTCTAGGAGTTTTTGCTTCAGGATTTTTAACTCCATCACTCCCCTAAAATCCTGAAGGATGAAGTCCCAGGGCAGAGGATAGTCATTCGATCACCATGGATCAAGGAGCATTGATCTGGAGATCAAAGCGCTTGTGTGATTGGAGAGGGGTCATATTTCGATGGTCACATTGTCAAAGAACTGTAGAAGAGAACTCGAAGCAGCAAGCTCCATTTCAGAGTTTCAGGGATTGGGCATGGAGCATAAAGAAATCTTCGCATCAAGGATGCTAAAATGTCAACTTGAAAAATCGCAAAATTTATTTATGGATAAACGCCTGGTCACTGATGGTAGTCAAATAGTCAAAGAGATGTAGAGAAAATCTTGAAGCAGCAAGATCCTTTTCTTCGGAGTTTCAGAGATCACGACTTGGAGAGTCGAGATGCCTCACAACAGCATTGCCAAAATGCGAAACACGTTTTGGCTTAGCCTGTGGTCATAGCCATTGGTCACATCGGTAGAAGATGTAGGAAGGAGCTAGTGCAACCAAGCTCAATTTTAGAGTTCCGGGGATTAGTACGTGAAGCGTAAATAAACCTTAACCACAGGAATCCCAAAATGTTGAAATACGAAATGGCGAATTAAAACGCAAGACCCTACGAACTACATCCAATGGTGTAGGTGAACTTGAATATGATTGGAGGGCTACTGTTTCACTTCCCAGTGTAACTACTAGAAACGACTGATTTTTTCTGCCAGAGGACTTGAAGAGGCCTCAGTATGATCGCCAGAGAAGATGAAGAGGCTTGAGGCATCTTCCAGTGATTTAAGACTATTCTTAGAGGTGATTGACAAATGGATGATCGTTGAAGCCTATAACTGCAACAAAGAGGATTAGCTCGACTATGATAGAGAATATGAAGAGTCTCAACTTCCAGACATGCTGAGAAATCTCAACATAACACCCAGTGATGCTAGACGCATAGGGTGAACCACTAGAAAAGATGAAAGAGTTGCAATGATGATCAGGTAGATTACTCGACATGAGGAGGAAATGTAGGATAGAGAGGGGGGTTGAGGCTGGAGTGAGGAAAGAAGTGGAAAAGTGAAGTGCGAGTAAACACCCCAATGGGGAGAACTATGGCAGGGTGAGATCATGTAGGAGCTTGGCGCATATTGCATGCACAAGGAGCACAGAGACTATAAGAATGTAGAAAATAAGAGATTTGGGGTTGCTATTGGGTGTGATTGAGGTGTGAAGAAGGAGGCAGAGCATAGCAGCAGAAATGTACAGAAGGGGAATGGTGCATTGAAGGGACATGGCGCAGAGAGCATAAAAGGAAAAAGAACAGAAAGTGCAAGGAGTGTGCAGAAGACACTGATGCAGATAGAGCAGTGTAGTGTAGCAGAACAATGATGAGACCAGTAAGCCATTGAAGAACTTTATATCACTGTAATAAGTCATAATAGAAAAGATTTATATTTTAGGGTGGTAGGGAGGTGCTAGGGAAGACTGTTGTCCTCAGAGGCTCTAGTGGGTGCTTGAACACATGGAATTGTAGCTTCCTTCTAGTTGGTGCTAGAGAAACCGAGGAGTTGGTGCTTCCTTCTAGTTGGTGCTAGAGAAACCAGGGATTTGTTGCTTCCTTCTAGTTGGTGCTTCCTTCTAGTTGGTGCTAGAGACACCAGGGAGTTGGTGCTTCCTTCTAGTTGGTGCTAGAGAATCTAGAGAGTTGGTGCTCTCAGCAAGTAGCAACTTGCAAAACAGAGGTTGTAGCCTCATTATGAGTTGGTGCTCATATGTATGATAATGTAAAGAATGTAAATATTACTTATCCTATAAAGAAGAAGAGGTTTTTACCCTGTATGGGTTTCCTCAGGAAATATTTGTCTCGGTGTATCTGATATGTGTGACTGATGCTAAATGTTCTATTGCTTACTTCCTTGCATTATTGTGACTATCATTAAATGTTGTGTAAAAAGTTTAAAATAAGCATAATTGTTTAAGCCTAGTAATTGATTCACCGCCCCCCCTCTCAGTTTTTCAACACCCTCAAATACCTAGTCAGCAAGCCAGTGTTGGGGGGGGGGGGGGGTTGTAGATGAATCCTGTCTTTTTAGAATTCAGATTTGGAGGGGATTTTCAACCACGGAAGTAATTGAATAGGAACTGATAAATTGCCAAGGGTAACAAATGGAGAACAACCTACCAACTTGGAAGACAACTTACCTGATTCGTAGTTGTTTTCAGTCCAAGTAGTTGATGAATATTTTTTTAACATTATTGAATACTTGAGTACATGGATTGTGCCACAAGAGTTTAACACTGCACAGAAGAAAAATCTAGTAGTCAGAGTTGCAGACTATCAATTGATTGCAAGACACTTATACAAAATGGGCACAGACAACATTTTGAAAAGATGTGTACTAGAACATGAATGGCCTAGGATTTTGGCATAATCTCATGAGGGAATAGTTAGAGGACATTATGGACAAAAAGCTATTGTGCAGAAGGTATTACACGTAGGAATATGGTGTCCAACAATTCTCAGAGATGCTAAGGAATATTTCAAGAGATGTGATGTCTGTCAGAGGGTTGGTAAACCTAATAGAAGGGATGAGATTCCCTTAATACTACAAGTAACTTTGTAGGTATTTGAAAAATGGGCAATAGACTTTGTGGGACCAATTAATCCACCAACAAAAAGTTCAGGAGCAAGATATATCATTGCTGCAACAAAATACTTAACAAGATGGGAAGAAGGAACACCAGTAAGAGAAAGTGATCACTAGATTTGGTTGTCCAAGGATTTTGATGAGTGACCAAGTTACTCACTTTATCAACAGTACTATCAATGCTATGATTGAGGATTTTGAAGTCTATAATCATAAGAGTAACCCATACCATCCGCAAGAAAATGGAGCAGTAGAAGCCTTTAACAAGATCATGGAGAATGCTCTAAAAAATATATGCAATGTCAACGAGGATGATTGGGACTTGAAAATACCAGCAATGCTATGGGCATACAGGACTACATGTAAGAAGATGATAGGAAATACACCATTTAAGTTGGTGTATGGGAAAGAAGCAGAGGTGCCATTGGAATTCCTGGTACCCAATCTTCGCATAACAACAATCACTAACATGACAGAAAGAAGAACAATAAAAGAAAGATTAAACCAACTAATGGAGATGGAAGAGGATGGGATCCTGGTAGGATTTCAAAAAGAAGTACAGAAAGAAAGAGACAAATCATGGCATGACAGACATATCAAGAGGAAGAGTTTCAAGGAAGGAGACCTAGTCTTTCTCTATGACAAAAAAAAAATTCAACATCCTGGTAAATTCAGAATGCATTGGTTAGGGCCCTATGAAATAAATATTGTCATAGATGGGGGATATGTATAGTTAAAGGATCTGGCAGGAGAATAACTGAAAGGAATGGTCAATGGGAGCCAAATGAAACTATACAAGGATAGTCGGCCTCTTAGCACTTAAAAGTTACAACACAATAAGAAGAACATGTACATAGTGTATTATAGTAGAAGCTAGTACATAAAAGTGACAAAGTGATGTAAAAAGGAGAAAAATAGGGAAAAATAAATACAAAAATATAAAAGAGATAAAATAAAAAAACAATGGGGAAACGTTGCGCACAGTAACTACCACAACAAACATGAGAAGATCGTGCGCAGTGAAAAGTGAACTTCGCGCAAATCCATGCAAAAAGTAAAAGTGAATATAACCCAGTCTATAAAAGGTGGAAATTTGTATAGTTATTTGACACTTCACAAATTTTGAGCTTAGAGTGAGAAAGAGAACTCATTCCCTAGTTTCCAATCGACGAAGTAGTAAGGCGAGATTGAAATAGTTGCAAAGGATGACTCCAGGACAATTTTTTAGGGTCACCCAACAAGCCCAAAGGTGCAAAGAGAGGATGTATCATCCAGAGAATATAGTCAAGCTCGAGGATGTGACCACCTCAGACCCAAAATCAATTATCCCAATGCAGGTCAAGGAAGAGCTCCTTATAGCGCAGCAAGGAGAGATAGGGTAGAGCTCTAGGGTTGGAAACGAGAGTTCAAACCCTAACCCTGAGGCGCTTGCGAGACCAGATGACATAGGGGGATCGCGATAGTCCCAGGAACAAGATGAAGTAATGGTTGAGGACATAACCAATCGTCTAGAGTTAGTTGGGAAAGAATAGGCCATAGAAGTAGCATAGGTAGGCACTTTTGTTGTGGGGAAGAAAAGAAATACCCCTAATAGTATGGAAATTACCCTTCCATTTCTTCCAGATGCAGTCCCCACTATCAATGACATGTTGGGGAAGGTACCAAAGTTGAGGTACGCGGACCATGACATATGCGACATGGCCAAATTTCCATAATTTCGAGGAAAACTATTTGATCAACATAGTGGAGATTGGACCCCTAGGATGTCCATTGCTAGAGCCCACGTAATGGATTACAGGGTTGTATAACTCAGGTATAATGAACCTCTTGGACATACTGCATTTTTGGCATGGTAAGAATGTCATTATGTGTGTCAAGAAGCTAGTTGCTCGGGTCCATGGAGGCATTATTTGGATGGACATACCAATAAAGATCAACGTGGCATTAATTGCCAAGATAACAAGATTGCCTACAATCGACATGCAGCCGAAAGACTTCTTATAAAAAATCATGTGAGAAACAACTGGCGTAACAAGTGAAGATGCAATTCGACATGACCAAGGGAAATAGAGGCATCATCATCAAATATATCAATCACATCATGATAAGATTCACCAATAAGCTAATGGCATGCAAGCTACTAAGAAAATGTCGCAGAGAGGAAGCGCCAGCAGAAGTGATTGTTGTAGCAATGTAGTGCATGAAGGGGATGGTGTTCAGTTGGGCGTCGTACCTGTTGAACCAATTCGTACTTGACTATCACGAAGCACAAGACAATGGAATCGAGTTCCATTAATCCTAGTTGATAATATTGATAGCTCTGGCAGGGTGGTAGCAGCCTAAGTTATCAGCATTCCTGAACAGGGTAGTGAAGTGTTATGCATCCAGGTAGGAGTCTCTCTAGAAATATAAAGATAACAAGACATAGTAGGAAAACAACAATTTGATTTCCATGCTGCTAAAATAAATCTAGCAGCGCATAGAAAACATATGGCACATACATATAAAGGTCGTGCAAGAGATAGAAGGGATAGCTAAATTCAAGGAATCTCGACATCGAATATGGATCCAAGTCGTGAGGGATACAAAAAATACATGGTTGAAGATGCAATATTGCGTCACCAAGGTAGAGGTGGAGTGGATTATCAAGGATTGGTATGCACAGTGGTAGTTGTCAATAGTAAAACCAACCACGAGGATAATGTAACATACCCATCCACCCACAGGCTGACCTACGCTACTTCAATCTCTCTCTCAGAATTATTTCTCTTTCATATACCTATCATATTAATAAATATGCATAAAATAAAGGATAAACAACATGCACAAAAATAACCAACAAGCATGCATACTCTAAACATATAGAATTCAACGATAAATAAAATACACAGTGGAAATAATTCATACGCATGTAAATAATACCATAACATAGAGAAATTATTTTTTATAGAAGAGAACCATTGACTACCTTCATACCAAGGACATTCCACCCAGCCATAGACATTGTTTTTCCAAGTCTCAACAACAATGTCACCCCCGAGCCAGGGCTATGAATCTATAAGGATGGTTCCAGAGTGATACTTGGCTTCCCAAACCAGTCATCACACAAGCTCTCATAGGCTTCTCAACACCCAAAAAAATCCAAGTACCCAACTCTCTTCTACCCATCCTGCACAACCCAAGAGAATGGACCCCAACCCTTCTCTTCCCCACAGTCCCTCAGACAGTCCTTCTCCTTCCAGGGATCCAGTGCAGCTGCTCTAGAATCTCCATGGTGGGACTCTTAGGACTCGCAGCGGTGAGAACATCTAGACATGGGCCAAGAATCTCATACATGCAAACTTCAAATCATGGTTGGACTACCCCAGCGATATCTACAACCAACAATTCCATGGCTTCTCTTTAACAGTTCCTCTTCCTTTCCCAAGCCAAGACACGAATGAGGAAAAATGAGTGGGTTATAGAAAATTAATGGAGTGAAATCTCCATGCAAAGTAAAAAATAGTGAACAATCGAGAGAATGAATGTGTGAGGGAAGAGTGAAGCGACAAGCAGTAGAACAAGTATGAGAAACGAGAGTGAGAGAGAATGAACCCCCCCAACAGACCAAGGACAGGTTTTTTTACTCGTAGGGATAAAGAACCTCTTGGCCTTCCCCCAATAAGCTCACATAACTACTATTCTCCATTAAGAAAAATGGAGAATAAAATATAAAATAAAATTCTTATCCCCTTAAGCACCCTCTCTTGTGGAATCATATCCCCTTATAACTCTAGTCCTTGTCTGTCTAGCATCCATCGATGTATTTATTATTAATATTGATCAAAACATTACATTTCTTGGGCACACTGGCCTTTTAATAATTTTTTGGGCACTCTGGCCTCTCATCAGTGTAACAATACATTATTTGATATGGGGTCTCAAAACCCTGGGTGTTACATCCCTTCCCCCTTATTTTTGCACTATCCTCAATGCATATACAAAAAGGAATCAAAATTCTAAAATTTATTCAAAAGGTTGTGGGTACTCTACTCGCATGGAATATTCGTGCTCCCAAGTAACTTATTTAGGACCACAACAGGTCCATTGGACTTTTACCAACTCTATAACTCAATTCTAGAGCATTTTGACTTTTATTTCCAATATCTGCAATGGTTGGACCTGGAAGTATCCCCCTGTCTCTACGTGAATCAGATGCCAATCAATAACATGGTTAGGATCATGTACATATTTATTTAGCAAAGAGACATGAAATAAATTATGCACATTCATGGAAACAACAAATGCAAGCATGTATGCAATTAGCCCTATTCTGTCCAATATCTCAAATGGACCACATAATTTGGTTGTCAGCTTTGTACAACCACCCAACTTCAAAGAGATATTCTTGGGATTCACTTTCAAAATAACATGCTCCCCCACTTTAAATTCTCTTGTTGTCCTATTCTTATCTGCATAAACTTTATGTCTATCCTGATCTTTCTTTAAATTCTACTTAATATTAACCATATGGTCTTCCATATCCTTGAGAAACTATGGCCCAAGTACCACTCTATCTATTGGGTTGTCCTAGCTTACTGGAGTACTGCATTTCCTACCATACAAGGCTTCAAATGGGCTCATATTCAATGAATATTGATACCCATTATTATATAAAAAAATAAACCAAGTGCAAGTAATCTTCCCACTTAGATGGCTTATCCATCACATACATTCTCAACATGTCTTCAATTACTCGGTTGACCCTCTTTGTCTTCCCATCTGACTGTGGATGGTATATTGTGATAAAGTTCAAATTTGTACCAAATCCTTTAAATAATCCCATCCATAAATTTGAATTAAAGTTCGTGTCTCTGTCTGAGACAATTTTACTAGGTATCCCATGCAACCTAGCAATTTCCTTCATGTAAATTTATGCAATATTAGCTATTGTATGAGTTGTTTTCACAAGAACAAAATGAGAAGCCTTTGTCAATTTTTCAACCACTACCATGATTGAATCATGTTGCCTCATTTTTCTAGGAAATTTAGTTATAAATTAAATGGTTATCACTTCCCATTTCCTCTCTAGAATTGGTAATGGTTGTAGAAAACCCACTGGGTGTCAATGCTCAGCCTTCACTCTCTGACATTCCATACATTCGACAATGTAATCAACACCATATTTTTTCATTACTGGCCAAAAGAATTGGTCTCTTACTGTTGTAATCATTTTCTGGTAACCAGGATGTCCAACATATGGAACAATATGCATTTCCTTTAATACCAAATTCCTAAGTTCTCTGGAACTAGGAACATAAATTCTATTTTTATGCATAAGTAATCCATCTTCCTTTATCTTATACTCTTTCTTTTTCTATTGTACATCCTCTTTCTACAAGATTTCCCTTACCTATAGGTAATGTTGATATGTAACAACAACATCTAAATTTTTTATCTTCAAGTCTGATTGATGCATACTAACATTTGTAGCATGCATGAGATGCACCTGTCTACTACACGCATCAACAAATTTATTTTATTTTATCTTGTTTTCCTGGCATTCAAAGTTGGATGTTCAAAAATATACTTCAGACCATTGTGGTATGTTCTTAATTCCAATATCTTCCCCATGAGATAATGCCTCCACATATTCAATGTGTGAACAATGGAAGCTAGCTCTAAGTCATGTGTGGCATAGTTCCTCTCATGTTCCTTAATATTTATGGACTCATAACCAATGGCATGTCCATTGTGATTGAGGACTCCACAAAGTCCTTCCTTACATGCATCTGTGCATATCACAAAACTTTCATTTGGGTCAGAAATCTTTAATACAGGTGTACTAGTGAGTAACTTCTTCAACAAATTAAAGTTCTATTCACATTCAGATGTCCATTCAAATTTAATTCCCTTATTTTGCAAAGAAGTGATGGGATGAGAAATATTAGAGAACCCTGCTATAAACTTTATGTAGTAACTTGCTAATCCCATAAAATATCTTACTTTTAAAACATTCCTAAGTGTTGTCCATCCTCTAATGGCTTCAATCTTTTCTAGATCCACTACTATACCCTATTCTGAAATAATGTGCCCTAAGAAATGGATCTTTTATTGATTAAAAAAAACACTTACTCATCTTGGAATACAACTAATGTTCTCTCAACACTTGAAATACCAATCTTAGGTGATTTTAATGCTCTTCCTCCGACTTAGAATAGACAAGTATGTCATCCAGGAATACTATGACATAATTATCCAAATAATTTATGAATATGTCATTCATTAAGAACATAAATACAATTGGTTCATTGGTCGGTCCAAATGGCACCACTATAAATTCATAATGCCCATATCGGGTTCTAAAGGTTGTCTTATGGATGTCTTATTCCTTGATTCTTACCTGATGGTATCCTGACCTCAAGTGTATCTTTGAAAATATCTTTTTTCCTATTAGTTGATCAAAGAGGTCATCAATTATGGGTAAAGGATACTTATTCTTTATAGTAGACTTATTTAGTTGTCTAAATTCAATACAGAGCCTCAATGTTCCATATTTCTTTTTGACAGAGAGTATCGGCACTCCCCAAGGTGAAACACTTGGGCGTATGTAACCTTTCTTCAACAATTCCTCCAGCTAAATTTGTAATTATTTTAACTCTGGCGTGCTCATTCAGTAAGGTGTTTTTGACACCAGGGAAACTCCTAGCACTAATTTAATAGAGAAATCTATTTCCCTTTTTGGTGGCAACCTTGGTATTTCCTTGAATACGTCTTCACATTCTTGAAGTACCGTAAAATATTCAAGGCTTGGCCCCTTTATCTTCTCTGGATCCTCCACATGGGCTACATACAACTGACACCCTTTTATGAAACATCTCTTCATCTGTAAGGCTGAAATCACCCTTATAGAGATGGGTCTCGGTACAACTTTCATAGTGATTTTTTTCCATCTCCATCAAGACATGTAAATGTTTTTCTATGACAATCTAGGACAACATGATGCTTGTCTAAACAATCCATTCCAATTAGAATATCATAAGATCCCAATGGTATGATATTTATATCAACACTAGTATTCACACCATTAAGACTTATGGAACAACCTCTAACCATATCATGGATTCTCCTTTTGGTTCCAGTGGCTAGTTGAACCAAACTTGATTTCCCAAGCTTACTTTTCTCCAAATGTAATCTATCCACTATCTTAGGATCAATGTAACAATGAATTTATCCTGAATCAATTAAATATCAATAGACTTATTAATGATCTTACCTTCCACCTTGATCATATTAGATTGGTGTTTTTCTTGTCGATCATCTAAGGATGTATAATTTTTTCCCATGTCTTCGACTATTGTAGCGTCTTGGATGTTGTGCATGGTATTCACTCTATCCTTTTTGTGAGGGAAATCTTTGTATAGGTTATCTTCCTTGCACCCCCAACATTGGATTGGAAGTCTTCCCCTTTTTCCCAAGGATTCTTAATTCTTGGTTTCATCCTTGGCATACCAATCTTGATGATTTTTATTAGGCTCATTTCTATTGAAAGGAGGCTTTAATCCCTTCTTCCTCTGATCATACTTTTCCTTCTTCTTATCCTTCCAATATTTTTGCATGGATTATCTTCCTTGGTCTTTCTCATATAGGTACTTATCATTTCTCATAGCCTTAGTCAAGGTCTTGGTTTCATCATACTGAATATTTTCCTTATAAAAGGATGGAATTCCACTCAAAAACCTCGGTATTTTCACTTTTTCATCATTTAGAAACCCAACCTAATTTAACAACCTCAAGAACTTCTTCTCATATTATTCCATGGACATGCTTCCCAACCAGAGTTCAAAGAACTCCTGCATTTTCTTTTCATAGAAATGCTCTGAGAGATACTCCTTCTGAAAATACTTCTTGAACTACTTCCAAGTGATCCTATTCTCATTAATATGTTCAATGTTCTTCAGCTGGTCCCACCACATGGAATCCTTCCCATGCAAATGGTAGGTGGAAATTATGGCATATAGGTTTGATGAATAGTTATGCAATTGGAAATATCTCATGAGTCCTAGCAACCAAGATTCAACATCATCTTCCCTTTCACCATCAAAGGATGGTTGCTTGAGCTTCCTTAGCTCTCCTTGCAAACTGTCCATTTTGTGCCTTCTTCTTTGGTTTCTAATAGGAGACACCTCTAGAATGCTTATGTAATATTCAAATTCAAAAGACATTCTTGCTGAGTAAGGAGGTGAGTGATTCTTATGAGCTATGCTAGCACACCTGGAATAAACAACTCTTCCATGATCATCTCTTCTTTCATGACACCTTCCTTCTTCCTCTTGCTTTGAGACATTCCTTGTTTGACTCTGCAATTGATTTAATATCTACAACACTCAATAATTTATCTAAATTTTCTCTGTCATCATCTTCTCATTGTCTTCTTTGTAGCTCTGCACTTCTATTTTCAGGCTTCTTTCAGGTTCTATCAATGTATCTTGCTCCCCTTAGCCCTTGTGTATGTTGGATTTTGTCTCTGCATTACCAAATCTGGTATTCTAGCCTTCAGCCTCTTTATCATGGCTGGAGGATCCCTCACCTTCTTCCATTTCTTCAATACGCATTATGAGTTGATATGTTTAAAATCTATAATTCTACAAAATGTGCAAGTGACCATTTTGTTAGAATTAAGCATATGAGAAACAAAATTTGTCAACAATACTACCGGTCCTTTCAACTCATGAAGAATATATATAAATAACACTTCCATATTATCCTTGGGCTGATACATAAATCAATTATGCATAGGCACTTCCTTCAAACCACTTTCATAAGTGACCATGGCTCGAAATCGCGGGCAAATACTTCCTTAGCGTGTTTCCTTCCTCAAAAAAAAAAATTGGCCACTAGCCCCCTTTTTACTCTGAACGAAGTCTCATAGGACCAAGGGCCATGAACAAGTGCTTAGAAGGAGGTGCTTATCTGAGCTAAGATAGATGGTCATAATCCATTGCAAAGATTGTATATGCACATGGGTTAACGTTGGGACTTGTACCCATAATTTAAATTCAACACAGTTGTGTTTTGAGTTTGAATCTGATCATAGATTGGGCGATCTATATTCATTGCGGAGATTATAAAGTGCAGTGGTCGACCCTACCTTTGGAAGACCTACAATTTTTATGAAATACACCATTATACATTTGAAATCTAATTATTGTTTGGAGCTTTAATATTACGTGGAATATTAAACCAAACCACCACCATAGATATGTCGATATAACAATTGTTGTAGTTTTGTGGGTTGATTTAATTAGTTTTATTGACATCGATTGCATTACTCACTTAGTATGGTGCACCTGGGGTGCTACGTGTCAGCAATACAGAGGTGACACATGGACCAATCAATTATTGACACATGTCATAATTCCATTGGCACAAATGACCTGTCAAACACATGAAACATATGGACACATGGCATGCGTATAGTGGTCCACATCACCCTAGGTGACATCAGCATGCCACGTCACTTTCATACTATGTGACTTCAGAATTTCGAGCTTCAATGACATTTTCACTTGCACGCCTCTATTATCCCAATGCTGAATTTTTGAATACTTGGAGGATGCACTGATCGAAGGTCCTCATTCATTTTTTAGATATACGGTCAATAGGAGATTCGAGCTTTGATAGTTTCAGACTGTCCACACTCTCAATCCTTCTGGAGTGCCAAGTCTCCAGACTGTAGGATCTTCTACCACATATCCTCTGTAATTAGTGGTTGAGATGGAATCTGACCTTTAGGCTTTTGGGAGTCCTCAACCCCAACTACTTATACCTTGAATCCTTTGGAGTGTCAATTCTTCAGACTATAAGATATACTGCCATGTGTCCTCTCCTGATCAACGGTGAGGATTTTCTCCGCTCTTCAGAGCTTTGGGAGGTTTCACCTTCATTCCACTTCATTCCTTCCAAACACTGAATTGGAGAACTCTCGAATTCTTTGTCATAAGCTAAGCACCGAGGGGTGCTACATGTTAGAACATAAGGAACATGCATGTGTCCCTATCTGATGGGTGACATGTGTCATATACTAACTGGCATGAACAATCTTTGAAAAACATGAAATACGGTGACACGTGGCGAGAGTAAAGTGTGTCCACGTCATCCTAGGTGATGTTAGTAGGACACATCACTCCATATCCTCTTGAATTTGGCACTTAGAAACTTCAGTAGACTTCTCCACACTACACCTCAAATCCTCGAAACATCAAATTCTCAAATAGGCTGATCTGCGGACACATGTCTCCAGAAACGAACGATCCAAATTTAATTCGAAGTTTGGGACTTCGGAAAACTTTCTTCCTAGCATCTTAAGGGCTCGCTTCTCCTGGAGTTTTGAATCTCCAAACTGTTGTGAGATCTACATCTCACACTTGCTCGCACACAGATTAGACGGTTGGAGTCTGATCTTCTCCACTTTGCTTTGCCTTCTAATCTATGCTTGATCCAATGACCCAGACCTATCCTTGGCCAAATCCAAGGTTCAGGTACTCCTCCTTGTGATATAAAATGTAGATTCACTCCAGAACTTCGAAGCTTTGGGACTTCAAGCTTCTTTAATGACAAGGAACTTAAAACTATTGAAGCATCGAAGTACGAAGGACTTGCAGGTTTAACCTTCACACTCTTTTCCCAGATCTGATGATTGTGAAGGATTCAGACCCTTCCTGAATATATCTTATGGACATCACGGATTCCCAAACTTCTACACCTCCTGAGATTTCAAACACTTTTAAGGTGCACTCTTAGCGCCTTCTGGCACTTTACAACTCAATTTTTCTGTGAAATTGTTTCTTCAATCTTGGTTCACACTACCCATCCAGGATTAGTATTGGAACCATGAGATATAATAGCAATTTGTAACATACCTAGCCACCCACAAGCTGGGATACTCTACTTCAATCCTGCTCTTAGACTTATTTCTCTTTCAGATACATTTCATATAAATAAATATGCATAAAATAAAGGAATTAAATGACATCCAAAATAATAACCAGCAAGCATGCATACTCTAAACATATCAAAATCAACGATAAATAAAATACACAATGGATATAATTCATACATTGGTAAATAATACCATAATAGAGAGAACTTATCTTTTATAGAAGAGAACCACTGACTCGTTGCAGACCAAGGACATTCCACCCAACCATAGATATTGTTGTTCCAAGCCTAAAAAAAAATGTCACCCCCGAGCCAGGGCTATGAATTCACAAGGACAATTCCATAGTGTTACTTGGCTTCCAAAACCAGTCATCACTCAAGATCTCATAACCTTCCCAGCACCTACAATAATCCAAGTACCTATCTCTCTTCTACTCAGCCTCCACAACCCAAAAGAATGGAAACCCACCCTTCTCTACCCCATAGTCCCTCAAGAATTCCTTCTCCTTCCAGGGCTCCAGTGCAGCTCATCCAGAATCTTCATATTGGGACTCTCAAGACTCGCAGTTGTGAGAAAAGTTGGAAACGGGACAAGCATATCATACATGCAAGCCTCAAATTATGGCTGGACTACACCAATGATATCTACATCCAACAATGCCATGGTTGTTCTTCAGCATTTCGTCTTCCTTTCCCAAGCCAAGACACGAATGAGAAAAAATGAGTGGGTTACAGAAAATGAATGGAGTGATATCTCCACGCAAAGTGAAAAACAATGAACAATTGGGTGAATGAATGTGTGAGGGAAGAGTGAAGCAACCAACAACATAACCAGGATGAGAAATGACAGTGAGAGAGAACGAACCCCCCCAACAGACCAGAGACAATTTTTTGTACACATGGGGATCAAGAAACTCTTGGCCTTCCCCCAAGAATCTCATGTAACTACTATTCTCCATTAAGAAAATTGGAGAATAAAATATAAAATAAAATTCTTATCCCCTCAAGCCCCCTCTCTTGTGGAATCATAGCCCCCCTATAACTCTATTCCTTGTCCATCTAGCAACTAGTGATGTATTTATTATTAATAATGATCAAAACATTACATATCTTGGGCACATTGGCCTTTTAATAATTGTTTGGTCACTTTGGCCTATCAACAGTGTAACAATACATTATTTAATATGGGGGCTCAAAACATGGGGTGTTACAGACAAGAACAAAACAATCCTCCAAGCCCAAAGAGACAACTGAAGCAGGCTCGTCAACCCGAACTGGTAGTTCAGTTGACAACAACAGGATAACAACAACATGAACCCTACCAAGTGGGAGTAGTGTAGTACTGAAAATTCCAAGGAGAATTCCCACAACAACAATAACAGGAAGCCGACCACCGACTGGGAAAAAGGATACAATACATGATCCAAAGGAAACAAACCAAGGAACAACAATAGAGGCATAGCCCTCATAGATGACAGGAAATCCTGCACAGGGAAAATACGCGAGCAAGAAGAGGAAGTACGAGACAGAGAACCCCGAAATCACCCTTACATGGGATGATGCAGAGCTCGTCGTAGATAAGGTCCAAGAAAAGAGTGAGGAAGTGGTCAGGAATGCAATGGCAGAGAGGGAAGAGATTATGGCTAAGATCCTATAAGTACACGACAACATTCAACAACTATGAAGTTGAGAAGAATCGCAAACCACTGTGCAACCACAAAAGAAGACATAGAGGCCATATGTGTAGAAAGAAGGTGAAGAGACTATGTTATTTTTTGTGCAGCGTAGGGAAACATTCACCATAACACATCAAATGATCAGATTCAATCAGGAGATAGCACAGAAACCCCTGGAAAAAGTAGAAAAACTTGAGATGGTGATGGCACACATTCCAACAAAGGATTTATACAGGATACAAGCCAACGTCATGAAGGAAGTATAGTCTAGGGCCTATGCAAATGCCAAAAATATAGAGGTGGGAAGAGGGGTCGTAGAGATTCTCCAGATCACATGTGACCAGTTGACTACGGAAAAAGAAGAGGAGAAATAATGTGCAAACAAGCTAGAGCAGGGATTGACAATGACATACAATTGAATCGTGAACAATGCGCAAGCAGCAAAGAGAAGTGCATAGGAAAATATCGCCCTCATTGCACAGACAATCGATAAGTACCAGCAGGAGATCAAGGCACTAAAATAAAATCTCAATCCAACGACTCCCTCGGAGGTCAAGGAGCAAAGGAACCAGGAAGTTGCAAGTCAAATGGGTGAGATAGAAAGACAAATTAGCGCAGCAGTAGGATTGGTCGACAGAGTAATGCAACTTTGGGAAGCATTGGAGGAAGATGAGAAGGTCCAGTAGTGGGACCAGAAAGAATAAAGAGTAAGCAAAAATATCCATGACCTCAAGCAAAGGAAGAAGACAATGAGTATCACATAGTGTCTGAACGGAACGTAAGATATAAAGAAGTTGCAGGTAGATGTAAAATTAGTGTAGATGTAGAAGAAGGAAATACAGGCGTAGATGTAACCCCTTGAAGAGAAAGCATCGGAGATGATCATGTATTTGGAGGAGGAGAATAGGAACATGGTGCAATCATAGATAGAGTGAGTAGCAATGATCCAGGAGGAAATCATAGTGCAAGCACTAGATGTGCTCACGGAAAAGGCCACGTAGGTCCAAGCAAGAGGAAGGGAACTTGCAGACAAGTTCCATAGTCTAGAAGAGGTTGTCGAGGGAGTGTGCACTACCTAGGTGGCTTGAGATGAGCCACATTTCAATGTTGGGGGTATTTTGGGCATAGGACTATTTTGAGGAAAAGTCCATTTTTGGAAGTTAAATCTTAATTTGGAAAAAGACAACTGGCAGGAAAAGCAGCACGTGCAGGGAAAACTTGCATGCAAAGGAGGAAATCATGCAAGGCGTGCATGCAGGAAAACCTAACCACGTTAGTCTTAGTGTTTTTGTAAGATATTGTAATGGCTAATAAGTTGTAAATTAGTATAAATAAGTACCTAGGAGGTAAAGGTTGAGGGGGAGATACCGCTATGTTCGGTTCAGGAAACTACTATAAGATTTGATATCATTTTGCAAGTTGTTGAGTTGTAGGATATTCAAGTAGCTATATATTGAGGGTTATATCGCAAGTTGAGGATCATGGTGTGATCTAGTAATCCTCACAGAGGTTTTGGAACTTGTGTCATGATTGTATGATCAAAATTATAGTGCACGTGGCACCATATATTGCAAAAATCTAAATAAAAGAGCATAAGAATTCGGATCTTTGTGGATGTAGATCGGGAGGGGGTGAACTTGGTAACACCTGTGTTATGTGTTGTGTTTATTGAATATTTACCTTATGTAAGTAGTTAGACTATGAATGGATGAATGGATAATTATGTGAGATCTATTATATGTTAGATATGTTAGAATGCATGCATAGACTTAACAGATGAATGAATATTAAGAATAATAGAAAGAACAACCAGATCAAGTCCTAAGAAGATGAAATGAAATCCCAGATCCCCACTCTTTCCTATACTACAAGAATTTGAGCATTATAGTCACCCATAGGAATATCTCGGGTGATACTGTGCAATACATTCTTTGTGTTGTGTTACCTTCTGGTTTACCAGGAGAGTCGATAGTTTTAGAGGGTTTTGTTGAAAACCTGTTCATATCTAAACCTGGGTTAGCCCAAGAGTAGGAAAAGAGAGTGATAACCAACATTGGTGTTATCTTTCCATTCAATTCTACTATCTCTCATTTGTATTCCTCCATTGTCTGCGCTATCATCTTCAATTTTTCTTCGACGTTAATTTCTCCTGAGATTGCATTGTCCATAATTTTTTGGAATATTTCTTCAAGTATTATCTCCAAGCTATCTGTGTGATGTTTTTCTTCCTCTCGTTCTAGTTGCACTTGTATAAGAACCATCTCCAATACCTATTTGTATTCCCTGACTATCTCCAAACTTGTGGCATCCATCCTCGCCCTAGATTGTACTTCTTGCATAACACTTATCTACAATTTGTATAAGGCATGTGTTGGTATCCTTTCCAATACCAAGTCCATCCATTCTATTTCCTTAATTTTTTTATGTGTTAGGTCTTCGTCTACTCAGAGAATATCTTTAGTAAGGTTAAAAATTTCATTGGCCAATGCCATAATATGTATTGTTTCCTCCTCGCTCTACATTGTTTGTTGGTGTGTTTCACCTTCAGGCTATGCCTTGGTATATTGAATCTTCTCTAATACCTACCTGACCTCTATCGGTTCTTGCATTATCCTTTCTCTTTTTTTTTGCCTCCTCGTATTATTCTGTTGCGCGGTCTTGTACTCTCTCCATGACTAATTTTGCATCATCCTCTGTTATGGTGTATTATGGTGTCATCATCACACTAGTATCTTCTTCTGTCATATTTATCCTACATGCAGTATTTTCACTTCTTGTTGCACTAACTTTCTATCTGCGACACATTGCCATTCTCAACTATTTATCTATCACTTATTCCTCTAACTACTTATTTTTGTCTTTTCCTTCATTTTTCTACTTTTTTCTTCCTTTTTCTTCTTTTAACTCCTACTATTTACAATATGTACAAGTCTACTTGTTGCGGGACCATTTGGTGGATGTATGGGTTGACCCAGGTTCTACCTTAGTTCTCCAATAAAACCTTTTTCACCATCGAACCTTCTAGTAAACCAGAAGGCTACACTGTGCATAGAGTGTAGAGAACAGTCTCACTCGAGATGGCTTATGGGTGACTATAGGACAAAGATGTCTGCAATCATGGAAGGGGTTGGGGATGTTATTTTTACTTTTCTTTTATTTTAACATATATTCTACCATCACAGTCATAAGATCTACCATTTTATTCATTCAATTATATATATTTTGCATGATCATACTAGTGTTCGTTGAAAGTAAACCCTAATAGATGCACTCACCTAACCATTCATTCATTATAAAGCATATAAAAAGAACACATCACACATAAAGACACCATTTTTATTGTGGTTCACCCCCCTAGGCTTCATCCACAAGGATATTCTACTTATTTCTTATTCTTCATCAAAATAACATTGCACGCATTACATCATAGGGTTTAAGAATAGTTGTGAGGTAGACCAGTGTTGCACCAAGCTCCACAACTTGTGACCTGACCCCCAATTACATCTCAAAACTAACTCCATTATATCCTTAGCTATATGACCAAAACTTTATCATACCAAAGACTCAAGACCCAAAAGGGTTCTCTAAAATTAAGTTATCCTCTCTCAAAAAGGACTCTCTCATTACAAAGATACCTAAATATCCCTCATATGTCTTCTATTTATACTACAAAATGGGTAAAAAGCCTTACATTATGACTCAAAAACCCTAACTCCAAGTGGACTCCACTTGTCCACTTTCTAACTTCCTTCTGTGTAGTTGTTCTTCGATCCAATTGTTCCTTGCATTGATCTTCCTTATTTCTCGGCTCACTGCTTCCTTTTCCCTTTGTTGCGTTGGTCTTCCATATTTTATGGTGTGTGTTGTTTCCTTTGGTCCATTATGCCTCGCTTATTGTGCTTAACTCCCAAAATTTCTTGCTCTGACATGCACTTATTGTATGTGCTGGATCTACAGAAATACAACAATGGTATGTTTGGTATTCATTGTTGTTACATCTTGTTGGGTTGAGTGTTGAGGCATATCTTGTATCTCTTGGTACATGGTTGAGGGTTTTTGGTTATGATGTGTTGGTGAAGTTGTTGGTTAGTTTGAGGCTGCATATCAGTGAGAGTTTGATGTCTAGTCCATGTGAGGGTTTATTACACATAACTATAATCGTATGTGCATGTATGGCACATGACTAGAGAGACATAGTTGCACATGGTTTGAATGATATTCTTGTGATATTGAGTATGATATCTATGTTATCATATATGATCTATTGAGGGATATTCTTGGTACGTGTTTATAGGCACTTTCTAGTAGTGTTGGTGACACATGATTGGTACATGTTTGGTGCATGGTTAGAGGCACTTTCTAGTAGTGTTGGTGACACATTATTGGTACATGTTTGATGCATGGTTAGAGGCACTTGCTAGTAGTATTGTTGACACATGTTATATGGATGATGTGGCATAGATGTCTTGGTATATTAATTAATAGCATATCTTGCTCTTGGTGATGGTTATGAGGTATTGTGATGTGCATATTTGATGCACTTGTGATGGTACATGTTGTGTGAGCAATTGATGCACATGGTCGATAGTAAAGGTTGTTTGTTATAGGTTTATTGGTACAGGTTGGGATAGGCTGCAGGTTGATGTGACATAGACAAAAAAGGGTATGAGTTTCATAAAGTTGAAAACCCAAGATTTCTTAAGGTGTATGCAAGATGCAGTATAGATAGGTTATGTACATACACTGGTTGTAGTATAGATAGGTCACATACATACATGAGTTGCAGCATACAGGTCACGTACCTATTGGTATTTGTTGGTACAAGTTGATTAAAGGTTACTGGTATAGGTTGGTTACATATTGTTGGCACAGATTGGTATAGGTTTATAGTGGTATATCTCACAGTGACAGTGTGGCAGTGGTTTCATCATTTATTTGACACTTATATTTCAGGGTGGTTGGATGAGGCAACGATAGGTGTTTGTATCCGAAGAACATAGGGGTTGTAGCCTACTTCTGGTTGTAGCCAGAGAATTGGGGAGTTGGGGCTTCCCTCAGGCTGTAGCCTAAAAATATAGGGGGTTGGAGCCTCCTTCCAGTTGGAGCTGGAGAATTGGAAGTTGGTGCTTCCTTGAATGTAATTCTTGACATATAAGAAAATAATTTTGTGGTTTTCTCCCGTATTGGGTTTCCACGTAAATATTGGTGTATTGTGCATTGTGGGGATGTATTTTTTATTGTTTATTATGCACTGATGAATGTTAATATGCATGATATAGTAATATGTTGGTGATAAACAGATGAATAAGGTTGAATAAGTTAAAGGAATATAAATTGTGGTTAAAAGGGTTAAAAGTGGTATAATTGCTCATTACTGATTCACCCCCCACCCCCCGCTCAATAATCTAACAATCTTAACCAGCCCAATATGTAATAGTAGAATTTTATACCACTTCTTTACCACTACCCATTGCCATATTTTTTATAGAAGTTGATAAAGATAATTTTTGTAGATACATTTGAAGAAGATCAAAAAGCATAAAATAAAATGGTGACTTAAAGGGAAATCATGGTCTGGATGATAAAAATAATCACAATGAAACAAAGAAACCCTCATCACTAACAAATCCCAAACCTAAAAATAAATATTCCATGTATATGTAAATTTTGCAATGAATTATCAAAAAACTATCTAATGAAATTATAGATTTGAAGAAAAAATGAGAAGGAAGTCCAGGTCAAAAAAAAATTGGGTCATTTTTCAAGAAAGCCATAATTGCATCAAAGTCACCCAAAAATTCATAATAAATAATATTGTGATATTAGAATATGTAGACATGGACCATTTTTTCCTATACATCAGAGCAATCATTCTAAAAATACATGCCCATAATTCATATCTACAATGAAGGTGTGCAACCAAAAATTGTTATCGAAGAGGTTGAGGGAGAGGAAGTGGCAGAAAATGAAGAGGAAGAAGTTTCCATGATTATATGGGACATGTTTCCCATTGATATAGATTATATTGAAAATTAAATGAAATAAAAACAAAACTACAGCAGAGAACACATAAATATATTGAAACCCAACTTTTATTAATGAATGAAATAACATAATACTATAGAACGCAAGTTGTCTAGAATGGTGGTGGCTTACCTCTGAAGAGAAAATGATGTCAACTACACTCATTCACAAAAAGATCATACAATGGGCCACAAGAATGGAATTTTAACATAAAGAAAGAATATTAAAGGTCCAAAACTCTAACCCTAGGAGGTGAAGCACCAAAAGTCTTACGGGCCCAGAGGTGGTTAGTTAATGTGTCAACTTCCCAGGGCCACAACTTTTGTATACAATATTCATTTGGGGATTTTAGTAGATCTTTCGAAATATCTGATTGAGAAGTAAAATTATTGGTAGGGATTGGGCATTCCATGGTAACCCTAAGCTCTCAAATGGTCAAATATCATTGTTTAGGGCGTCAAAAAGACCCCAGAAGGTTAGGTCCCAAAAATCATAACAAAAACGACCAATACGGAGAACTATGATGAGTTAGTGGAAGAGGTGGGTGGACATCGATATACACCTAGATTAGTCCTCCCCCATTAGGAATCAATAGTACCCATTGCATCAAATTCCCTCAAGAGATGGGGAAACTTTTGTCGAATTTGAACCTTGGTGAGCCACTTGCCTTGTTGAAGTAGTTGTCATGCTTTGGAAATATGATAGAGTTGTATCTTCTGCAGGAGGGTGCTCTTCATCTTAGTTTCTATGACCTAATCCATTGGATCTTGTGCAATGCATTCAAAATTTAGTTCTATGGGGTCCAATTTCTTAGCCACCTTCATGGTGTCCAACAAAGGTGGGAAATATCGTCGAAGCAACTCCATATTAAACACTGGGTGCAAGCCAAGGAAAGGAAGAATACTTAATTAGAAATAAATATCACCCACATCCTTGGTGATGGTGTAAGTCTCGTATTGGATTGATATAATCTTCTTTTGGCGGCCTATGAGGTGCTCTTTTTGCAAATGCAAACACACCTTGTCACCAACCTTAAACTTGTGAGGAAATCAATGTTGGTAATGTTGTTGATTATACTTGGCATTGAACTTCTCCAATATATCATGAACCTATTGTTGGAGGTGTTATATTTTTTCAATGAATTTGGCTACTTTTTCTACCTCAATTTGAGCATGTGAGAACTCTATTGGGGAATTTGGAATGAGAAGAGATACATCAGAGGGTTCCAATGGATGGAACCCCAAGAAAACTTGAAAAGGGTTATGGCCAATATAGTTGTGGAGGTATTTGTTATATCTATGTTGAACATATGGGAGGCTCTCATCCCATGTATGTGAATTCTTGGATTTGTACATGTGCGGGATATGCACAATCATCTTGTTGGCCATCTATGATTTTCCATATGTTTGGGGATTGAAGGTAATCAATTTGGTCAACTGAGTGTCCATAAAAGACCATAGGCTAGACCAAAACGTGTTGAGGAACCTATTGTCCCTATCTAAAATGATGTTCCATGGTATCCCAAAATGAACCCAAACATGCACAAATATAAAGAGTTTAGCATTGTCCTTAGTTGTGATACTATTTTTACAAGCTATCAAAATGGTCATCTTAGAGAATGGATCAATGGCCACAAAAACACAATCATGATCATGTTTGGAGGTAAACCCTAACATGTAACCCATGGAGGAAAACTCAAAAGGATTTTCTAGTGTAGGGAGAGGAGTGTACAGCCCATGCTTCTTGATGGATGGCTTAGTGATGGAATAGGGACTGGACAATTTAATGTGTTGATCGATCTCTTGTCAAATCCTGAGCTAGTATAAATGATTATGAAATAATATTACTTTATTATCCACCCCAGAGTGCCTTGCCACCTGACAGTAACATGCCTTCCAAATTATATTTGCACGATCACTTGAAGGAACACAAAGATGGTCAAGATAGCACAAGAGTGCATCCTAGAGGAGGAATTCTGGAACTTGTTACCCATCACTTAGGGTCTAATAAGTAGAAGTGAATTCAAAGTCATAGTTGTACAATTGTGGCTACCTAGAGGTCTCATACCCATAGGATTTAAGAATTGTGGTGAGGGCCACAATCGGGGGCTAACTGAGGTAGTCAACAACACGGTTGGCATTGTCCTTTTTGTACTTAATATTCATGTGGAATTGTTGTTGGTATGTAAACCATTTTTTATGGCGGTCATTATGTAGCTTTCATTGTGTTTGTGTGAATTGTATGGGATCGTGATCAATGTGGATGAATATTTCCTTTCTCGGAATGTAATGCTTCCACTGTCGACATGCCTCTACAATGGAGTACATCTATTTGTCATAGATGGGATACCTATGAACAACATCAGATAGTGTTTCACTATGATAGGAAATAGAATGTCCCTATTGAGCGAGGATGGCATCCATAGCATAGTCAAAGGCATCTATATTGATATCAATCAGTTGTTGTAAATATCGACATGTGAGGACTAGTGTGGAACAAAAGCAGTGTTTTAGATCCTATAATGCTTTATATTGTGATTTAGAGTAGGAAAAATTATCTTTAGCTCCCCCCTTGGTCACTTGACTTAAGGGACAAGCTATATGAGACAAATCCAACACAAACTTGTAAAAGAAGTTAGCAAGGACCAATAAGTTGCAGTATGAGGAGCTCTGTCAGATTCATTGAGGTTGGTCAATCGAGAATGACTTGGATATTGGTTGGATTCACATGCACCCCATGGTTATCCATGATGTATCCTAAGTATTGAAGTATTTTCATTCCAAATGAGAATTTCTCTAGGTTGGTGTATAACTTGTGTTGTTTCAAGGTGCTTAGGACATGTTGAATGTGTTGCAAGTGCTCTACACAAGCCTAGTTGAAGATGAGGATTTCATCCAAATATATCACCACAAAAGAATTTGTGAATGTTTATGAGACACCATCCATCATCCTCATGAATTTCATCAGAGAATTAATCAAGCCAAAAGGCATGACCAATCACTCAAAGATTCCTTCTTTATATTTGAATGTTGTCTTCCATACATCAGTTGATTCTATCAAAACCTGGTGATAGCCTAAATTCAATTTGATATCGATGAGTAACTTGGAACCCTTGATATAATTAATAATATCATCAATATAGGGGATCATGTATTGATTCTTGACAATGATTTTATTCAAGAATCTATAATCAATACAAAGTCGACATGTTCCATCCTTCTTTGCACCAAAACAATTGGGTTGCTACAAGGTAAGGAGATTGGTTGAATGTGGCCCTTGCGGATGAGCTCATCAGTTTGATGCTTTATTTCATCATTCTCCAAAAGGGAGAATATGTATACTAGACCATTGGGAAAGGGAGAATCAAGTATCAAATCAATGGGATGTTTGACCTTACAGTGCAAAGGAACCCTTATAGGTGAAGCAAAGAGTTCTTGTATTCCTCTACAATCATGTCCACTTGTTTATGATATGTATAGTTTTGGTGGTCATTGTTGTAACCTAGTTCTGCATCCCCTACCTCTCCTCTCTTTTTCCCTATGCCTTCATCATTTTTTCCTTTTTCGGGTGGTTAAGTCAATTTCCCACTACTGAGTGTCTTGGCCCTTATTCATTTTTGAGTCTTTGGGAATTTATGTTTCTATTTTTTTGAAAGGATAAAATACATGTCATATTTGTTTCGAAATTCTTGTCATCACGTGCACCATTGATTGAGCACATTGCAGGTCTATCAAGCCTTTTATATGCACAGGAAATTCTCGTGCACATGACACAACAATCCAGAGCAGCAAATTTTGGGCTTACACCGTGGGAACAAACAAGTTGATTTTTGACGGTGGAGGTCCATCAGATCAAATAGATCAATGACTCTCATCCATTTGGGTTCTAGAATCGTGAGGGTTTTAATATCAAGTTTGAAGTACTAAGTTCATTAAGATTCGAAGAGCTGAAGTCCTGAGAACTGGACATGTCACTTCAGTGATTTTCCTTCGAGAGTTTTCAAGCATAACATTCATAAACTCCTGAACTCCCAAAGCCTGGAATTCCAAAGAAAATCTAGACCGTTCGTCGATCATGACACGTGGAAACAGATCATTCACTTCGAGGATTTTCCTCCGAGAGGTTTTTCATGCTTCACATTTGAAACTCCCGAAGCCCAAACTTCTGAAGAGAATCTAGACCATTCATTGGTCACGACACGTGGTGACAAATCGTTCACTTCAAAGATTTTCCTCCAAGAGATTTTTCATGTTTCACATTTGAAACACTCGAAGATCAAAATTCTGAAGTGAATCTAAACCATTGATCCCAGGCCAACGAGAACCATTGATCCTTGCAGCAGGTAAATATCACCTAAATCACATATCATCATCATATCGATGATCACACTTCCTTGCGGGGACATAAATTGCTCGAGCGTTAATTTTCCTAAGCGGTCCCACAATTGGAACCATGGTATTTTTGGAAGGATACGTGGAAATTTGTGGTGGATTGCGGGCCCAAAGGCAGTATGGATCCAAACCACCCTCAATAGATCCCTCAATCACATTATTGAATGACATCAGATCATCGCGTCACCTCCACGTCACCTCCCCTCATCCCAATCACTACTCTCGCTCCTCTCACCACCTGACACTTATCCTCTGATAACCCCCATGTTGATCTCCATCGGCAGTGGCCCACCTCTCCAGATCAACGATCCTTGTCGCAAATCGGACCCCCCGACCAGTCTACCTTTAACGGTGGGGGGGGGTCTAAGAAATTGGTTTTCCCATCATGGGACCTAACTAATGTGGTGTCTGCTCAAGAACTCGGACCCCCCCTCAATAATTTTCTTACAACCTACCCCTCCCCTTCGAGTTATTCCCAGTTTTGTTTTCAATACTTCCCCCTCTCTCCTTTCGCCACTTGTTCTGCACTCACTTCCCAACCTATCTAATCCTCCTCTCCCTACATGCCACCTATATCCTTCACTACACATCACAAAATCCATACTCTCGATACCTCCATCATATTCACAGCTCCTCTCACTTTGACATCTGTCTTCACACGTCATCTACCCTCGTGTCCATTCATCTCATCTCCCGATTGGATGCTCGACTCCACATCTCCCCTCGTGCCCGATGGGTAGAAAACCATTCCAGCGAAGCTATTTCATAGGTACATATGGAATCTGACAGGGTCAATACAGAGTGTGCTTGGCTTCCGAAATCTCAGGCATAAACAAAGAGTTAAGTCTCAATCACAGGTCTACACAGATTAGCCTCAGAAACACTTCAACAAACTCTGCTCCCACAACTGGTTATCTCTGGCCTCCAACAACTCGCAAACATGTCGTTGTTCAACACAGATCTTTTCTCTATCACTCTGAGGCCTATTTTTGGCCACTCAGTTCCTCCAGCACATGCATTCGTTCTATCGCAGAGACAATAGTAGTTTTATTTGTTTAAGTCCAACATTTTCCTAGATTAGATGCAACAATGGTCTTTTGTGCATGATAAGAACCACTCTTGTTGATTAAGTCTAGTGTCTTTGTCAAGTTAATTATTTTATTTACGAACAGTTCCCTAAATTTAGGACTCAATCACCTAAGGACGAGAGCCTCTGCAACTCTTTCAAATAGTTAGTTTTTGGATATTGTAAGGGTCGTATTTTTTAGGAAAGAGTAGCAATACAATAGAGTGGTTGGACCTGGTTTATGCATGGATTAAATCTCTCTACATGGTGAAAATACTCTTTATGACAGTGTTTCATTCAAATATTCACGTGTTTTCATTCTTATCTTGAATACAGTTTTTGATTTGTTCAACATACATTTCATTTCCTTTCAGCTATTGTATGATTTATTTTTACTGATATGCAACCTGTCAAACAACGAATTCTTTGGTGATGATTTTTTTTCTACAAACTGTGATATTTATTGTGTTTTGATACATGTTTGATGTCTTAAAATGATATTTTAAGTATTGAACTTCTTACAGCAGATTATTCATTGAGTAGTTTGTTGTTTCTCTCTGTTTTCTATTATTTCATTGATCTATCATTAGTGTTCCATCATCCAAGGAGGGCCCTCATCCATATCATTCTTCCAACCCAAACTTACCTTTGTCTTGATAGAATAACCCTTTGACCAACCAACAAAAGAGTTAAAATAAGAAATCATTATAAACTGATAGGTGGCCTAGCTTTGCCCTTTAGCAGTCAGGTGCAGACCTTAGGACCAACATCTTCTGGCACCATTGTTGGGGAACAAAGTAACGAAATATATTTCCCTGGGAGAAAGAAAACAATAATATCTGATATTTGATGGTGAAAAAAGACCAGACATATTCATACTGCATATCATTCACATGGAAACTCCATGGTTAAAGAATCCAGTGGTGACTCCATGGTTTTAAGAAGTCATAGTTTCAGATGGAAGCCATCTTGGCTTGGAGGTTTTCTCCTTTAAATATCTCTGTTGTTCCTGGTTTTCCAAATGTTGTTCCTACTATAGATGAGTGGGGTGATTTTTTGCCTAGATTTAGAGAACATAGGTATGAAAACCCTGTTGAGCATTTGCTTGAGTTTCATGAACTCATGCATCAATGGGGAATGCATCATGAGGATGTACTAATGAAGATGTTCATGTACTCATTAGAGGGAGATTCTCATGAGTGGTATCGATCCTTTCCCCCTACTAGAATATCTTCCCTGGAACATTTCCTTGCTTCATTCAATAAGCATTGTAAAAGGTTTTTTCCAGTCGATTTACTTTATGAGAATTGTTGTGAAGAATTTGAATCTCATATTCGACAGTCACTTATTAGTTCTTCTAGTAGTGAAAGTAAAGGGGACTTTTCCATTGAGGAAGTGGAGGAAGATTCGGTTACATATGAGTCTTCTTCTAATCCTCTTATTCAAAAGGATGATGTTGGAAATTACAATAATGATGAAATTGATGATAACAAGGCTTTGGATACATCTTGAATTATTCTAGGTGACTCAGATAGTCATTGTTATGATACATTTGTTGTTCTATGTTCTCATAAAGATTTTATTAATTGTGAGGAAAGTGATGTTGAAGGCCACGAGCATGTTTTTCCCCTTCCTTCTGAAATTGTTGAGTAACAGGAAATATATAAGTCTAAAGATGACATTCTGGAGCTATAACAAGGACAAGATAGCAATGTAGGAGACATAACCATTTATTTCAAACAACAAGATGATCAATATCAAGGGTGTTTTTCTGCCCTTTATGGTTGAGAATCACATGACTTTCATGAGCTTCTTCAATGAGGATAGGAGCAGCTCAGTCTTGTTTATAATGCAGATCTCACACAACAACAAATTTGTCCCCTCAACCAGTTGGAGGCTTTTCATGAGTTTCAAGATCCAATAGCAAGATGGATGGATTCTTATTTTTCCAAAATCCCAAAGGTTGAAAGTTTTTCCATAACCATCATTTGCAACTATAAGTACCAAATGCTTGCCAACTTTTTGTCGCGTTTGATATATCCTCTTTGGATTATTCTAAACAATGATCTACGCATAGTTATGATTCTTAGTCAAATGTTTTCTTGGTTTCATTGGAAGTGGAATTACACATAACTGTGTTGGTTTTTAGCTGAATAGAGTAGGTAGTAGGAGAATAAGCTCATATTTAGAGCATTTAATTTTTAGTTCGTAGATTGTTTTTTAGTATGTTGGTTTTCAGTAGCTTGTTTGAATAAGAGACTCCATAGCCCAAAAAAAAGGCACTGGGGTTTAGTTGCATTTTCAAGTTTCAATAAAGACTCCATATCCCAACATAGGCATTGAGGTGTAGTATTGGTTTTTATATAAAATGCATGGTTGAAGGATAGTAATGGATACATAGGGTTGAAAAACAGAAATGATCGTAAGTGATGAAAGGTAAGAGAAGTTATCTAATATCAAGGAATCAATATACAGTTCTTAGCACCTCATAGGGACAAGCTATCCCCATTTGGAGCCAATATTGTAACCTAGGTCTACATCCCCTGCCTCTCCTCTCTTTTTCCCTATGCCTTCATCAATTTTTTCCTTTTTCTGGTGGTTAAGTCAGTTTCCCACTACTGAGTATCTTGGCCCTTATTCATTTTTTAGTCTTCGTGCATTTATGTTTATGTTTTTCTAAAAGGATAAAATACATGTCATATTTGTTTTAGAATGCTTGTCATCACGTGCACCATTGATTGAGATCACCGCAAGTCTACCAAGCCTTTTCTATGCATAGGAAATTCCCGTGCACATAATGCAGCAATCCAGAGCAGCAAATTTCAGGCTCATACCATGGGAATAGATAGGTTAACTTTTGACAACGAAGATCCATAAGGTCAAATAGGTCAACAACTCTCATCCATTCGGGTTCCAGAATCGTGGGGGATTTAATATCAAGTTCTAAGTACTAAGTTCTCGAAGAGATGAAGAGCCAAAGTCCAAAGAACTCAACACATCACTTCGATGATTCTCCTTCAGGAGTTTTCAAGCATAAAATTCATAAACTCCCGAACTCTCAAAGCTCGTATTTACGAAGAAAATATGGACCGTTCATTGGTCATGACACACGGCAATAGATCATCCACTTCAGGGATTTTCCTCTGGGACATTTTTCATGCTTCACTTTTGAAACTCCTGAAGCTCAGAATTCTTAAGAGAATCTAGACCATTCATTGGTCACAACACATGGCAACAAATCGTTCACTTCTGAGATTTTCCTCTGGGATATTTTTCATGTTTCACATTTGAAACACCTGAAGCCCAAAAGTTCAAATTGAATCTAAACCATTGATTCCAGGTCAATGAGAACCGTCAATCCTTGCAGTAGGTAAATATCACCCGAATCACAGATTGTCATCAGATCGACGATCACACTTCCTTGCGAGGACATAAACTACTCGAGCATTAATTTTCCTAAGCGGTCCCGCAATTTGAACCATGGTATTTTTGGAAGGATATGTGGCATCTTGTGGTGGATTGTGGGCCCAAATGCGGTTTGGATCACTATTGATGATTAAGTCCAGTGTCTTAGTCAAGTTAATTATTTGATTTATGAACGGTTCCCTAAATTTAGGACTCAGTCCCCTAAGGACGAAAGCCTCTGCAACTCTTTTAAATAGTTCATTTTTGGATATTGTAAGGGTCAGTTTTTTTGAGGAAAGAATAGAAATAAAACAGATTGGTTGGACCTGTTTTATGCACGGATTAAATCTCTCTACCTGGTGAACATACTCTTCATGACAATGTTTCATTCAACTCTTCATGTTTTTTCATTCTTATCTTGAATACAGTTTTTTATTTGTGCAACGTACATTTCATTTCCTTTGAGCTATTGTATGACTTATTTTTACTGATATGCAACCTTTCAAACAACTAATTCTTTGGTGAATATTTTTTTTCTACAACCTGTGGGATTTATTGTGTTTTGATACATGTTTTATGTCTTGAAATGATATTTTAAGTATTGAACTTCTTGCAACAGATTATTCATTGAGTAGTTTGTTGTTTCTCTCCGTTTTCTATTATTTCATTGATTTGTCATTAGTGTGCCATCATCCAAGGTGGGCCCTCATCCATATTGTTCTACCAACTCAACCTTGCCTCCAACCAAAAAAAGAGTTAAAAGAAGCAATCATTCTAAACTGATAGGTGGCTTAGATTTTCCCTTTAGCAGTCAGGTGCAAACCTTATGACCAACAGTCACAATGACCTTTCATTCTCCTTCTGAATGAACCATGAAGAGGATAAACTTCATAGTATGTGAGATTACTTTTCATCATTGTTTTGTCAAGATCAATGAAATTATAGTAGTTGAAACTACCTCAGGTACCCTGTAGGGTTGAACCCCAGAGTGATAATGACACCTTGTGGTCAAGAATCATAAGCATTGTGACATTTCCGCATATACGGTTGTCCTAAAATAGCATTACAAACTTTGAGTGGGGAAACGTCACACAGTATTGTTGGAATACTGAGAGGGGGGGAGAATCAGTATGAGCACAATTAGTACTTTTAATCACAATATAAAACCTCCAATAAATATCATGAGCATTCAAAACAACATAATTCAATGCATAGACATCACAAAAACACAATACACTAGAATTTTACATGGAAACCCAATACGAGAGAAAACCATGAAATGATTTTCTTATTTATCAAAGAGTACATTCATTGGAAGCACCAACTTCCTATTTCTCCATCTACAACTGGAAAGAGGATCCAACCTCCTATTTACAGGTTGCAACCTAAAGGAAGATCCAACTCCCTAATTTACCGACTCCAACTGAAAAGAGGCTACAACCCCCTTTCCTTTCCAATTCCAACCACCCTGAAATATAAATGTAGACCAATATGTCACTACCTCTATCATTGTAATTGATAACTTGTTTTTTTTCTTGTTGTTTGATACTTTTGTTCCTACTATTGATTTTAATATCTCATCAGGACTGCAACCACACATATCTCATACCAATATCCACAAGACAGTTCTCCAAATCAAATGCTTATGAATCACTAAGACATATCTATTCCTGATTTCTCTAAATACACACCTTAACACACACAGGGAGACATACCTTCAACCTGTAGTTGACTTGAGTTTTAGATCCTTGATCTTCACCCATTTTTCCTCATGAGTCCATGACCCTTACACTGTATACTCAAATATTTATGTTCTTTTCCTCACTGCATCACGTGGACATCCATGCTTTTCTTCCTGAAACCCACAAATTTACGCAAGTAACCTTTGTCTGTAATCTTTTCTCCATACACTCAACTCCTGCAAACTTCTTCCTTCACTGGAATTCACTGAATTCCTCTCACTGCCTTAGATATTCCAATCTATATTTACCATAAGTGATTTCCAATTCACGCTTCTCTATGTTTTAATGATGATCTCATGATGACATGCAACTCACATGTAAATCACATGCAACTTGTTAACTTATGTTTACAGTTACTTTGGCATTCAAATTGTTAACTTTTGTTTACAGCTATGTTACCTTGACATGAAACCTATTAACTTCCTGTTCAAGGTTTGACATCAATGAAAAGCAATATTTCAAAATTTCAATGACAACCAATCTTTTAACAACTATTCTTTCAACAATTAATCTTTCAACAATCTCCCCCTTTGGCATTGATGGCAACACTTATACACAACACTTATCATGCTCATGTTGGCTCCCCCTGTCTTCATTCCTCTTCTCTTCATTTCCATGCCTCCATTTTTCTCTCCCCCTTTGACATTAATGCAAAGGGTAACTTCTCCTTAGGGCTTCTCTCCATGTCAATAATCCTTTGATCTCTACTGATGTTTCTCTTCATGGTGCTTCCTCGTGTAAATATTTGATAAAAATCATTCAAAAATCATTCAATTATTTCATGATTATTGTTGCTCTCCCCCTATCGTATTGTTCCAACTTTCATGTAGATCACTATGGGAATGAAACTACTCGAAGTTTATGTCGAAGATACTCAAAAGTCTCCCTCGGAAGAGGTTTGGTGAAGATATCTGCAATTTTTTATTTTCTCCCAATGTACTTTACCTTAGTGTTCTTCTCTGTAACTTTTTCTTGTAGAAAGTGAAACTTGATCAGAATGTGTTTTGTCTTGGAATGCATCACTGGATTCTTAGAGATACTTATAACATTATTATTGTCATAGAATATTGGAATAGGCTCGTCATATTCCACCTGTATGTCTTGAAAAGTTTGCTTCATCCAGAGAACATGTGTACAACATGTTGTTCCTGAAATATACTCTACTTCTAATGTGGACAATGATACTAAGGTCTATTTCTTGCTCAACCACGATACTAGAAAATCACCCAAGTAAAAGGTTGCTCCACTTGTACTTCTTCTATCATCAACACTTCCTGCCCAATCCACATCTGTGTATGCAACTAGAGATAGATCATTCCCTTTTGGATACCATAATCAATAGTATTATATTTCTTTAGGATATCTAAATATTCTCTTTACTTCCATAACATTTGTTTCCTTCAGTGTTTCTTGAAATCTTGCCACATGTCCAAATGCTTGCATCGCATTCGGTCTCGATGTTGTCACATAGAGTAAACTGCCAATCATCGATCTATAGAGTCTTTTATCTACATACTTAGATATATCATATTTGCTCAATTTGCAACTGGTCTGCATGGGAGTACTTACGGGCTTGCAATCTACCATTCCAAACTTCTTTACCATTTCTTTGATATACTTGGTCTAGGAAATGAAAATACTTGTATCTTGCTAACATATGCGGAGTCCCAAAAATAAATACAACTCACCAAGTAATGACATTTCAAATTCATTATGCATGTCTTTAGAAAATTTCTGACAAATCCTGTCATCGTCACTTCCAAAATTAATGTCATCAAAATAAACTTCAATTATCAATATACTATCTTGATTTACCTTTATATAGAGATTGTTGTCTGCATTTCCTTTCTTGAAACCTTTTTGTTGTAGATACATTTCAAATCTTGAATACCATGCTCTGGTAGCTTGTTTGAGTCCATATAGTTCCTTCTTCAATCTACAAACATAATCTTCCTTTTATGATAGTATAAATCCTTATGGTTGTTCGATGTAGACTTCTTCTTCCAGTTCTCCATTTAGGAAGGTTGATTTTACATCCATACAAGATACTTTGATTTTCTTAGGACATGCATAATCCAAGATCAATATGACTACTTCCATTTTGGAAAATAGGGAAAAAGTTTCTTCAAAATATATTCCTTCAACCTAAGCATATCCCTTGCATACTAAACTTGTTTTATTCCTAGTTACCTGTCCATTCTTGTTCAGCTTATTTCTGAATACCCATTTTGTGCCAATCATGTTCTTATGTTTAGGCCTTGTAACAAGTTCTCATGTTTCATTATTCTCTATATGTTCAAGTTCTTCTTCCATATCTTTAATCCAATGTTCATCGATGTTGGCTTCTTCAAATTTGTTGGTTTCAACTGTGGACAACAGTTCTATATGTCTTTTTTCTGGTCAGCAAATTTTTCTTTGGGTTTCAACTCCTGCATCTTTATCCCTAATGATTTGTTATGGTGGATTATTTTTATGCACTCATCGGCTAGGAGTTTTGGGAGATGTCTGAAGTTTTTTCTAGTCATCTTTCTCTTGCTCTACTTCTAGCTCCTCTTATTTTTCTTCTTCTACTTTTGCATCTTCTACTTATTATTTCAAATCCTCTTCTCTGTCCTTCTCTACTGAGTCTTTTATTTCTTCTTTGGGCTTTCATATACTTGTCTCGTCAATATGTACATTGATGCTTTCCACTATTTTGTTAAGTCCCATATTTAAACACTTGTATGCCTTTATTTTGCTTGAATACCCGAAAAAATATTCCTTTATCAACGTGGGAGTCAAATTTTCCAATCCTAACATCTTCTCCTTTGATATATCACTTTCTTTTAAATACTATAAAATGCTTCACATTTGTTGGTCTTGTTTTCCATAGATCGTAGGGAGTCTTAGTATTATTACTTATGAGCATTTCCATGTTCAGGATATGACATGTTGTATGTACTGCTTGTGCCCAAAATATGTCACCCAACTTGGAATATTTCAACATGGTTTTGTCCATTTCTTGTATTGTTTTGTTCTTTCTTTCAAATGCTCCATTTTGATAAGGTGTCATGGCTGCTAAGAATTGCCTTTTTATTCCATGTTCGCCAAAAAAATCTGTGAATTTTTTCGATGTAAAATCTCCACCATTATCTGATCTCAAATATTTGATTTTCAAGTTTGCTTATGTTTCAACCATCTTTTGTATATATTGAAGTGTTTTAATTCCTCTGACTTCTTTTTGAGAAATAAAATGACAGTCATCCTTTTCTAGTCATTAATCAGTAGCATGAAGTATTGTTCACCATTTAATCCCTTTTTTCTCTTTGGTCCACATAGATTGGTATGTACAATCTCCAATGTTTTTTTCATTGAGTACTCCTTTGATTTGAACTTGGTCCTAGTCTATTTTCTCTGTAGACAATGCTTACATAGAGTATTTGTTGGCTTTGAAATTTTAGGCATTTATTTTACTGCTTCCTTTCCACTAATTTTGACAAGATTTTCAAAGTGCATGTGACCCATTCTTCTGTTCCAGAGCCAACTTTCATTTTCCTTTCCTAAACAACAACTTTATTTTCAAATTTCATTCAAAACATATATGTTTTTTGGATTCCTTATTGTTGTTGCCACTAACTTGCCTGATCCTTCTTTCCTAATTTCACATTTCTTTGAGTCGAACCAAAAGTAAGTTTCCTTGATCGCACATTTGACTTACACTTAGCACATTTTGTTTCACATATTCAACCAGTAGAACATTTTCTTCCATGGCATCTTTGCTTCCAAGATTAACTATGCCTCTACCTATAATTTTAGTTGAATGATTATTTCCAAATGAAACCAATCCATATCTTTCTTTCTTCAGAGTTATAAACCTTTTATTTTCAATTGTCATGTGCTTTGAAAAACTAATGTAAACATACCAATCACTTTTCATGTGTTGGGATTTTAGAGAAACCGAGCATTGATTCTTCTTTCTTTTCCATATCTCTCGTGGTTCTGATATCTGATTGTTAATGTTCTTCTTTGATTCCCTAGGTAGAATAGTCAATGTACAATTCTTCACTATGTGTCCAAAATTGTTGCAGTTGTTTTTGCACGAAATTGAAAGTATTCAGCACTCCCTGGTGTATTGTGACAAGGGACTAATCACCTCTCATAGATCCTTGAAATTTGGTAGTGATGAGTTTACCAATCACCTACGGGTTTTGGTGTAATGACAGTCGTACTACAAAAATGGTATCAGAGCTAGAGGTCATGAGTTCGATACACACTCAGCTCGCACTGAGGCATATATTGTTGCATGAAATAGCAAGTAGTCAGTGCTCCCCGGTGTATCATGACAAGGGACTAATCGCCTCTCATGGATCCTTGAAATCTGGCGGTGGTGATTTTACCAATCACCTGTGGGTTTTGGTGTAACGGCAGCCGTACTACCGAAAAAAACTAGAGAGTGACTTTGTTCTCCCCCTGATCAGATATACTAGGAGCACTCTCCCCCTAGTCAGATAGACTATTTATCTTGATAACAGGGTCATGCCCAAGTTCTGATACCATTGTTGGCATGTTTACAAGAAGAGTGTGATTTTCATTGATGGAAAGAACAACAATGAACCAAACCTCGAGAGAGCAGAAGACGAGAAAGCTCAGAAGAGATAGTGATTTCCATAAGTGCAGACGAAGTCCAAGAGATAGACGCGCAGTAGGAGCAAAGGTTGAGATCCTTGAACACTTAGAAAACCTTCTAAGTAAGAGAGATCAGAAACTCAGGAGGAAGAGCAAAAACGACCATTGGATCACTTTTGAGTGGAAGGACAAGATAAGATGAAAGGTATGAGATATCGATTATCCGAATATTCATTAGCCACCGGATCAAATTAAGTGGAAGGATAGGATAAGAAAATATGGAGATCCATTAGATTTAATCCAAGGTAAAGTTGCATCGTAGATAGATTGAGTCATTGATATAATATCTTGATCAAACGAACATCATTCATTTTGGGTCTAAATATGTGAGGAGGTTACGCTCCAGAAAAATCTCACTGCAAGAGTTTCAGTTTGAGATTTAAATTACCCAAAGTCTAGAGAGTTGAAGAGCTGGAGTAAATCTCAACCATCAGATCTAGAGGGATACGTGGCGATTGATCGTGAGCTCTGGAGAAATCACTTCGAGAGTTTCAGTTTGAGATTTGAAATTCTCGAAGCTTGGAGAGTCAAAGAGCCAAGATAAATTATTGACCATCGGATCATCCAAAGTAGATCTCAGTCATTAGATCGTCCAAAGAATATCTCAAGCGTTAGATCCTCCGAAGTGAATCTGGGTCATCTGATCCAAAAAAGATGTGTCAACCATCGTATCACCCGAAGTAGATATCACTCGTCATATTGTCCAAAGAATATCTCAAGCGTTAGATTGTCCGAAGTAAATATGGGTCGTCTGATCTAGAAAAGATGTGGCATAATCACATGGACTTCGGGTAAAGACCCAAAGTAAGCCTCAATCATCCAATCCAAGAGGACATGTGGCATTAATCTGCATACTTTGAGGGGAAGTAAATTTTGAGACTCGATATTTTAGAAGTACAGAGACCCAAAGGAGATCTCAATCGTTGATCGAGAAAGGGGCTACAGAACCGTTGATCTGGTTGAAAGGTCAAATTCTTGAAGTAGAGGTAGAGCTGTTGATTGAGAAGGATAGGTGTCCATAGATCATAGACTCCAAAAGATTGACATACGAAGAAAATAAGGGTTTGAGATTTGAAACTCCTGGAACCCGAATCATGAAGTAAATCATAGTCATTGATTTAGAAAGGTTAGATCTAATCCACAAAACTTGAGAGGATAGATCTGAACCGTCAGTTTAGGATCACCATCAAGATTGTGAGATCAACAGTCCCATCACATTGTAGGGATTGAAGGTGTGCGAAATTTAATAAGTTAAGGGTGGGCCGCAATAGAAACCATGGTTTTGGAGAAAGGAGACGTGGAGGATTGAGGTAAATTGTAGGGTGAAAAGTAGTTTGATTTCAAACCACCTTTGGACACACCCGCAATCACATGGTCACATGAGATCATCGCCCAAGGTCATATCAAGAACAAAGCTAGTTCTCTCTAGGCATGAGTTCATAAGTCGAGAGAGTCAGGGTTGTCTCACATACAAAGTTGTGAAACATGAAGTCACGAAGTACTTGGCCCCAAGTCACCATCGATGGTCATGTGAAGGAAGGGGCTTAGAAGCCAAAGAAGAAGAAAATGACTGGTTGTAACTGAAAAAGAAGAGGAAGAGTTGTGACTACCAGAGAGGCAAAAGAATATTTGTATAACGACCATTGATGATGAACAGACTCAATATAACCACCAGAGAATATGAAGAGTTGTGATGATAACCTGGCAGAGGATTTGGGTGAGAAAGACATGTAGAACAAAGAAGTGTGTGTGTTTTTTAGAGAGTTATGAATGTGGGTAGAATGTGACCATGTACAGGAGCTGAACTGGAGATTAGAGGTGCAATGTATAACATGTAGATACAACACAGAGTATAAAGGAAGAAGAGAAATTGAACAGAGGTATTTTTGGGTGTGTGCAGTAGGAGAAAGAGCAGAGTATAGAAGTGAAACAAAGTAATATAAGATGGAAGAGGTAGAGGATACATGGAGTTGTAACATACCATATTAGAGACAGAGAAAGTAAGTAAATTTTTGTAAGATTCAATCAGGGTGGTAGGGTGGTGCTAGGGAGGATTGCAGTCCTCTAAATTCTAGTTGGTGCTAGAAGATATTTTGGGAGTTGGTGCTTCCATATAGTAGGTGCTAGAGAAACCTGGGAGTTGGTTCTAGACAAATATGAGAGTTGGTGCTCTCTACAAGTTGTAGCTTGCTATCAAAGGTTGTAGCCTCATATTTGAGTTGGAGCTCAAAGACTGTGATGTACATGAAAGTTGGAGCTTGATTGACATCCTAAGAAGAAGAGGTTTTCACCCTTATGGGTTTCCTCATGAAAAACAGTGTCTCTGTGTATTCTGTGTGATTGATAAAATATTTTATATCTATGCATGTTAAGTTATCAACAACACATTAAATAATAATCTAGAAAGAATAAAAAAATAACAGTAAAATTTTCAAGATTATATACATAATTGATTCACCCCCCCCCCTCTCTCAGTTATATTTCCAACAGTTGTAACATTCTACTTCATTGCTCAATGAACTAAAAAAGTTTTTATTTCTAATGTATGCTTCATAATATTTTCTGGGGTGACTATTATTTAAGTACCATGCATAGTTTCTTCAGTTCTTGGCATAGGCTCTACAGTTTACAACTTTATGTCCAAAATTAACACAATTAAAACAATGATCATAAAATAACCTTTGATACCTGGGAGTAGATGATCTTCTTTGCGTTGTAATCCTTCTAAATTTGTATTCTTGAGTCTTATTTATTTTAGGAATGTTCTTCTTTAGGGGCTTGCATTCTTACTTATTGATAGAATCTCTAGAAATCTCTACATAGCTTCTTTGTTTTGCTTCATGTTATGTTTTCTTGGAGCTTAATCCTTTCTTATTTTGTACTTGATTGTATCCTAGTCCTGATATGTCATTGGATGGTCTTCGACTACTGATGATTTGATCCAATATTATGATTCTCTTCTACTGCATATATTTCTTCTAAATATATTTCCTTAAAGAGAGTATTTATGCTTCCAAGCTTCCAATCGTTTTCTCCTTTTATTCTAACTGACTTCTAAGTACTTCCTCAATTCTTTTGTCTTATTCTATTTGAATTTTTAGAATCGTGGTCATCTGCTCGATTTCTTCAGAGTTGCAATTCTGAGATCCCTCTTTCATTTTTAACGCTGCCTTGAGTGACTTGTTTTATTTCTTTCTTTCCTAAGTTCTTCTAATTCACTAAATAGTTCTACTATGAGATCAATTTCCCCTTCTTCTTCGAAATCATATTCTACTCCCATGAAGGGTACTCTTTTTGAATCATTGTCATTGTCATTATCCTCCTTGTCTAATGAGAAATTGTTGTCCTTTGAGAAAAAACTTTTCTTGAAGAATTTCCTTATGTTTCTTCTCTTGTTTCCATTTTTGAAACTTCTTCTTGATCACTATCTTTATTCTTATGAGGAAATTTAGAAGAAAAATGATCAATACCACCATAATTAAAAAAATTCAATGGAAGCATACATTTATACTTGTTGGTTCCTTTATTCAATTTCCTTAAGAAGTTATCAATCTCTTCATATTCATCTAAATGATCACTACAACTTCAACCTGGTATTGAATTTTGTTGTGGTTGTTTTTTTTTGGATACCCTGAAAGTTGCTTCCTTTATTTCTGGGTTCTCCTATTATGTTCTCATTTCATAGGCTATAAATATTCCATGTAGCTCATCCATGATCAAGGTATCGAGATCTGCTCTTTATTCTAGGGATGATATTTTAGGGTCAAATCTCATAGGAAGAGACCTCAATACCTTTTGAACAACCACTGAGTTATCAACTTCTACTCCCAATCCCTTAATAGTGTTAACTATTTTTTCAAATAGCAGAAGGTAGGTTGCAATGTCTTCATCTTCCTTCATCTTCAATTGTTAAGACTTAGCTTTGAAGATTTGAAGCTTAGCTCCCTTTATTTTGGCATCTCCTTCATAAATCTTTTGGAATTTATCCCAAATATCCTTTGCATTGTCACAATGCATAACCTTGAAAAATATTGAATCAAGTAGACTTCTCAAAATAGTACATTTAGCCTTTGATTTATTTTCGTTGAGTTTATTTACATCTTTGTCGATTGGGGGAGTGGTTGGTGTTGTATACCCATATACTATTGATTTCTAAACATCAAATCCATGTGAATGTAAAAATGTTTTCATCCTTTTATTCCAAAAGGTATAGCTCTGAATGTCAAACACTGGTGCTCCAATCTTAGCGTACTCCATGATCCTCTTTTAGTGGTTAGAATGCTTCCTGAAGGACCTACTTTGATACCAATTTTTGGAATACTGAGGGGGGGGGGGTGAATCAGTATGAGCACAATTAGTACTTTTAATCACAATATAAAACCTCCAAAAAATATCATGAACATTCAAAACACCATAATTCAATGCATATAAATCACATAAACACAATACACCATAATTTTATGTGGAAACCTAGTGTGGGAGAAAACCACAAAATGATTTTCTTATTTATCAAAGAGTACATTCATTTAAAGAACCAACTTTCTATTTTTCCAGCTACAATTGGAAGGAGGCTCCAACCCTATATTTACATGATGCAACCTAAAGAAATCTCCAACTCCCTAATTTACCGGCTCCAACCAAAAGGAGGCTACGACCCCCTTTCCTTGTCACATCCAACTGGCCCGAAATATAAATGTAAACCAATTTTTCAATACTTTTGTCACTGTAATTGATAACATGTTGACAATGTTGTTTCTGATACTTATGTTGTTTCTATTGATTTCAATATATCATCAGGACTGCAACCACACATACCTCATACCAATATCCATAAGAGATTTCTCCAAATCAAATGCTTATGAATCACTAAGACATATCTACTCCTGATTTCTCATAATACACACCTTAACACACATAGGAAGCCATAACTTCAACCTATAGTTGACCTGGTTTTTAGATCTTTGATCTTCAACAATTTTTTCTCACAGGTCTGTGACCCTTAAACTATATACTTGTCGATGTTCGCGCTTTTTATCACTACATCCCTCTGACGTCCACACTTTTCCTCCTGAAACCCATGGATTTACGCAAGTAACCTATTTCTGTAACCTTTTCTCTGTACACTCGGCTCCTGCAAACTTATTCGTTCATTGGACTTCGTTGACTTCCTCAGATCTACCAATATAAACGAAGTAATATCCTTATAATATATTTAGCCATTTATCCATGGACTTCGGAATTTTTTTGAATAAAGTAATATCCTTATAATATATTTAGCCATTTATCCAAGGCATTTTCTTTTATTTAGCCTTCAAATAATGGGATATAAAATTTAACTTTTACCTTGAAGGGTTTCGCACCTCCAAAATGGTTGTTTATTGAAGGTTCCTTGCCTATCGTCAATAGTTGTTGAAGGATCTGGGTGAAGTTGTACATCATCTTATGTTCCATTTTCACGTAATGGATTCCTCAAGCAAAATTTTGAAAGTATCTCTGTCTCCATCATATCTCTTTTCTTTATCCATGGTAGGTTTCGTATCCCAATGAGAGCAGTCATCGCCAAGTGAAACTAGATCAAGACCCAACTCTCTATACCCTGACCTTGTCAATGACGTGCTTCAAGAAATAAAAAGGAGAAGACTACTATGATACCACTGATCTAGATTATATTGAGAATTAAATTATTTTCAAACAAAACTATAGAAAATAACATAGAAATATAGTAAAACCCAATTTCTATTAATGAATAAAATAGCAGAATATTATAAAACGCAAATTGGCTAGAATGGTGCTATCTTATCTTTGAAGAGAAAGAGATGTAAGATATGATCATCCTCAGAAATATCATACAATGGGATGAAATAATGGTATTTTAACATAAATCAAGAACCCTAAAGGTCCAAAATCCTAACCCTAAGAGGTGAAGTGCCAAAAGTTTTTTGAATCCCCATGTAGTTAGTTGATGTGTCAACTTCCCAGGGGCACACATTTTGCATACAATATTTGTTTGGGGTGTTTAGTATCTCATTGGAAAGATATGATATATAAGTACAATTATTGGTAGGTCCTCTACATGCTATGGCTACTCCAAGTCCCCTGAATGGCCAAAAAACATCGTTTGGGGCCTCAAATAGTCCCAGAAGTTTAGGACCTGAAAATCATAACAAAAATGGGCAAGATGGAGGACCATGATGATTTAATGGAAGACATGGGTGGCCATCGATATCCACCTGGATCACTCTATTTTTATGATAATGAAGAGGAATTAATGAAATAATTTCATGCTACTAAATGCCACAAAGTTATTATGCACTCATAAGTAAGAAAACTCATTTATCGACTACTCCATCTTCTTCTACAACCACCAAGAAAAATGTAGACACTACTTCTCCTTCAACACCTTCAATAGGTTCTTCATTGATTATTGAGATGAAATAAGACATAGTTGAAGATATGAAGAATATCAAAGACAACATTTCTTTGCATGACCTATGTAGTATTGACTAGTATAGGAAGTTGTTATTTAAAGTGTTGAGTGAACCAACTAACAAAAATAAATAAAAAATCTTCAATGCACGTTGTTATCATGGGGAGGAATTCAAAATCTCAAACCTTTCCTTTCCTTCTTAATTTTAAATTTTTTAATCACAGTGTACATAGTTATTTGGTTGATTTAGGGACATCCTCAAATGTCGTGAATTATTTGGTCTTCCAAAAAATATACATAAAGTTGATCAAATCCACCACACATATCATTCAACTTGATAAGTCAGAAGTAAAGGTGATTGGTGAATTGAAATATGTTATAATTCAATTTGCTTCTAACCCATGGGTGTAATATATCATTAACATTGGTTTGGTTCACATTCCCAAAGCTTATGGCCTTCTATTAAGTAGGAATTGGTCATAGGAATTACATGGTTATTTTTCTTCTAATTGGTCACATTTGTGGTTTCTATGAAAAGGATAGACCAATCAAATTAGAATTAACTAGGAAAAACATATGAAATATATGGCTACTTAACTTGAAAAGAATGAACCAATAATGTTTTTTGAATCTAGATTTCAAAATTATTTCTTAGAAGCTTCACCCTTTTCACCAAAAAAATAGTATGATCTCCTTCAACCCATTCAAGCTAATGATTTTCACTGTAGTATAGTATATTTACATCATGCTAGTATAAATAACATAGATTTAGGATCTAACATTTGGTCCTTACTTTTTATGGTTTTAAGTCTCAGGAAGGTGTAGGTGTTGGTTACTTATTAGTTTATTCAAAGGGAAAATTCACCTTAATTTCTTGCAAACTTGAATTTGAATGCACCAACAATACAACAATATATGAAGCCTTAATCCAAGGACTAAATAAGTCTCTATTTTTTGGTGCTAAATGAATTAAGGTATTTGGTGATTCACAAATTATCATGAGATGGGTAAAAAACTTTATACATTGCAATTCACCTCATTTAAAAGGTTATTCAAAAGAGGTATGGAATTTGATTTTTAAATTTAAAAATTTAATATTGATCCTATTCCTCACAAAGAGAATGAAAATGTTGATACTCTACCTATTGTTTCTTCTCGATTAGCCCCATTAGAATATTTTTTTACTTATGTTGAACTAATTTTCAAACCTTCAGTTCCAGACAATATCACAAGTTGGAGAGCCTTTAATGAGAATTTGAAAATAATAGAATTATTAATTAATGAAGGCATATTTCAAGACATTGTTATTAATGATGAGGAACATTCAAAATAATTGGAATATTTCCGATAAGGAATAAGTAATGTGAAATAAAACATAAATCCGAAAAATGTGGTGACATTTGAAAATTTGTTCAATTTGCAAGAATTATTCAACAAGGCTACAAACATCACAATGAACATCGCTTCCATGCAATACAAGGTTATCAATACTAGAACTAAAATGGATCCCAAAATTATCAATCTCGGTTCATGTTGTATAGAAAATTGAAAGGCACGCCTACATAAAGCTATGTAAACAGTACAAAGATGTATTCTCTTGGACATATTAAGATTTAAATACATATTCTACAAATACTATCTAGCATGTCATGCCCTTGAAAAAAAAAACACCAAATCATTTAAACAAAATATTCAAACTCATCCAACATTAGAGCCACTGGTGAAGAAAAAATTGAATAAATTGTTAGATGCTAAAATCATTTTTATTGATTTTCATTCTTCCTGGATTGCAAATTTGGTTCCATTCCAAAAAAGAGTAAGGAAATCAAGCTATGTGAAATCTAAACCAAAATTTAGAAAAGGATAATTGTTCGTATCCTCCTATATAAAAAAATTTACTATATTCAAACTCATCCAACATTAGAGCCACTGGTGAAGAAAAAATTGAATAAATTGTTAGATGCTAAAATCATTTTTATTGATTTTCATTCTTCCTGGATTGCAAATTTGGTTCCATTCCAAAAAAGAGTAAGGAAATCAAGCTATGTGAAATCTAAACCAAAATTTAGAAAAGGATAATTGTTCGTATCCTCCTATATAAAAAAATTTACTACCATTAACAGAGTCTAAAATTCTTTCATTGTTGGATGGATTCTTTGATTATAATCAAGTCTTTTTTTTCAGACCAAGACTGACTAAAAACTATTTTTAGAACCAAATGTGGAACTTACACTTATAAATGTATGCCATTTGGATTAATAAATGTTGGTGATACCTTTTAGTGTGAAATGGATATTTCTTTCAGGGGCCTTACCAATCAAAGTGCAATGGTTTATACGGATGACATTATATAATTTTCAAAAACACAATCCGATCATATTCATCATCTATAGTGGGTATTTGAAACAAGTAGAAAATATGATATTTCCTTTAATCCAAAAAAGAGCACATAGGTTGTCATAGAAGGTAAGCTACTTGGACATGAAATCTATAAAGATGTATTATTAGTTGATCTAAAAATAACTAAGGTCATCACACAAATTCCATTATCACATAATAATAAATCCATGTAATCATTTTTTTTTGGAAAAACAACTTTGTAAGGACATTTGTTTCTGATTTTTTTTGAAATTATTAAGTCTCTACAAAACATTATTGTTGTTGCGCCAACTTTGAGTAGTCCACATTTCAACAAAGATTTTTTCCTCTATGCTTTTTCATCTCATCACTTCCTAATTGGCATGCTTACACAAAATAATAATGAAGGGATTGAATTTCTAATTTCATTTATGAGCACAAGATTACAAGGTGTTGAATTGGAATACCTAGTAATAGAAGAGGAATATGTTGTGGTTAAAGTTGTCAAAACGTTTGTACCTTAAATTTTAAAGAGCCATGCAAAGGTTATTGTACCACACTCAACTATTAAAATTTTATTTATTTAGAAATAAATTGGTGAATTAAGAGGAATTTGTATGACCACTAACTAGAAATATGATCTTGACATCAAGCCTTCCAACATAGTTCAAGAGAAGGGGTTGTGCAAACTAACATCTAAAGAATAAAATCAAGTAGATGTTAAAGAAATAAGTTGGGAGAATAAAGTACATTTGTATACAAATAATTTTCTTTGCATCCCAACATATATCAATTCATGGTATTATGATTAAAAGTATTATTTACATCATGGGTCTAGTCGAATTTACCTAGATGCAAAAAGAAGAAGATATTTCAAACTTAAATCTTCTCAAAACCATCTCATCAATGGTATTGTGTTTATAAAAAACTATGATGGTGTGTGGAAGAATATGTTGAAAGGGTTTTGAAATAGTTGCATGATGAACTAGCTGGTGAACACTTCTCTAAAGGATCTATTGGCCACAATATCCTAAGAGTTGGATATTATTGGCCAACACTATTCAAGGATGCATCCACGTGTCATAATGTCGAACATGCAAAATGTATGCTAGAAAATAAAAGAAAAACCTCTACATCATGGTTTTAGTGACAAACCATTTGAGCAATGGGGTTTAAATGTAATTGGTGAGATTAAGACACACTCCTTGATGCAAAATAAATATATATTCATTGCCACATATTACTTTACCAAATGGAAAAGTATTGTTCACTTGATCAAAGTGAACAAAATATTAGTAATGCAATTCTTGGAGTAGCATATTATCATTAGGCTTGGTATCCATCTATGTTAGTGTTTGTTAAGGCCTTGTATTTATCTTCTTTGAATTTAACTCAATCTCCTTTGAAAAATGTATTATATGCTACTCAGCTAACTATTGCCCACAAGGAAATGTAGTAGTTGAATCAAATACAAATTTGATCTAAATCATTAAAAAATTGTGGTTGATCATCATCGTAACTAGAAAAATGCACTTTTAAATTAAGTATGATAAAATTTAGTGACACCCAAAATAACATTAGGCACCTCACTTTACTTTCGTGTCTATGGAAAATAATCCATTTTACCATTTCTTTTACTCTTTTCACTTGTCTTAGGAAACACACATAGGAGAACTCCTTTATCTTGCAAAACATGGTTGACACTTTGTTAAAATTAGAAGAGGAGAGAGAAAAATTCATGCATAAATTTGCAATGCATTAGCAAATTGTCAAGTCTTGGTTTGACAAGCATGCATCCAATGATAAGAACTTTCAATTTGGTGATACTGTTCTAAAATTGGACAAATAGAGAGAGAAAAAAAAGGAAACACATGAAATTTCATCAACTTTGACTCGAACCTTTCCAAGTGGTTGAGAAAAATGGCATTAGGCATCTCACTTTACTTTCATGTCTATGGAAAAGAATCCATTTTACCATCCATTATTTTATTTTATTCTTTTCAATTTCCTTAGGAAACAAGCCTAGGGGAACTCATTTATCATGCAAAACATGGTTGACACTTTGTTAAAATTAGAAGAGGAGAGAGAAAAATTCATGCATAAATTTGCAATGCATTAGCAAATTGTCAAGTCCTGATTTGACGAGCATGCATCCAATGATAAGAACTTTCAATTTGGTGATCTTGTTCTAAAATTGGACAAACAGAGAGAGACAAAAAGGAAACACATGAAATTTCATCAACTTTGACTCGAACCTTTCCAAGTAGTTGAGAAAAATGGCATTGGCAAGTATTCGATTGCAAAACATGGAAGGAGATCTAGTTATCCTCCTTGTCAATGGCCAATTATTAAAGTGGTATTTAAGTTAGCTCACCTTTAAGGTAGCTAGCTTGTACATAGTATATTTTTTTCATGTATTTTCCTACTTTTAGTTTATTGTTTGAGATTGCATTTATTTCCTATTGTAGTGTTTGAATTTTTTATTGCTTTTCTAGGATTTTTGTTTGCAATTCTTTCAATTCACATTTTTTATCTCCTATTTTTTGAGATTTTCCAATAATATTTACCTCTATATGTAATGATGAATCTTACAAACTTTGTGAATACATTTTCTATTCATTTATTTCAACTATAACAATGCCTTGATATCATGTATGTAGATTCCAAGCCTTGTGAATTCCATGTGTACTACTTAGTTATGATCTTGAAGGAAGTAGATTCAAATGGGAATTTTAAGGTTTTCTTAAATATTTCAAATAGTGATGACCCTAGAACATTCCTAGTGATTAAAGCTTCAATTATTTTTAAATGTAGACTTTAAATTGGTTAATGAATCAACTTGTTGAGGGGCTCCATCCACTAACACTAAATCAAATGGTCACGTGAAAAGAGACAAGTTAGAAATCGAAGGCTAAATATTTTAAGGGGATATTTATATAACCTAGGCATGATCAATTAATAAACATCCATATCTACTTTCAAATTTCCATTTATTCCCTTACTCATTGATTTCTTAATCAATATATATAGAACAAGCCTAACAAGGTTATTCATCCATCCTCTTTTGTCATTCAAACATTTTATATTTGAAATACCTCTTAACACCTGATTGTGGGGCCATTAGGCCCCCATGGATGTCCAAACTATACATGAATTTAATATGCCTCCATGACCAATATCTATTAAAAATTAAGGAAAAATATCTCCCCATGTCGAAATTATATATGAGGTTGGCTTCCTAGGCCTATTTAAAGGACCAAAATTTTCAAATTGGGCATTGTAGCCTTAGAATTTTCTTCAACAAAATAATCAAACTGAGAATTCAATTACAAATATTATGCATAAAAGAGTCAATATTATTCAAAGTTTTAAATTGTAGGGATCCCATAGAGTGTTAGGATTGTTTTCTCCCAACACCCAAAAATCTCATTGAATTTTATAGGTAGATCCTTCCTTCATCTCTATTTAGGCCCACTACTTAGCAATTTTCACATGCTCTATTAAAATTTTGAAATTGTAAAATCCTTTGGAGTTTGAATTTTCTCTTTTTCCATTATTACAAATGTGAGTAGCTTCGATAGTGGCTATATTAGGAGGGCAGTATATCATTCCTTCAATCAAATTAGGCCTCTCCAATTGTCTGGATGATCAAATTCCTTGCCCCCTACACTAAACTATTCCCTCTAATTTGAACAGTAGAATTCTAAAATCTACCAAAAACCACTATTTCAAAGTTCTAGTATGGGGAATGCATAAGAGTGTTTCTACTCATATACTGTTGGCATAGGGGAAGACCCAGGGTTCAACTCCAAGAGAGCACTAACAAGCCCTATCTACTGGTCCTTTCAGCAGCACCTACGAAGCAGACCAGTCTCACCCGAAGAAACTATGAGGGGATTATAGGATAGAGATGTCTACAACTAGGAGAATATCAAGTGGTTCTTATTACAATAGCAACACAACATGAATCTATCATTCAAATAGCTATACCTATCCTTCACACCTATAGATATGATCTAATACAATAATGGAGATAACAATATAACAATGACAAAGCTCAAGAATTAATCACACACACAACAACAGATGTACGTGGTTCACCCTCTCTCTAGGTCTATGTCCACAGAACTGTGCTTATGATATATTAAGATAAATCTTAAAGTTCTGATCTACACTCTTGGCCCGTATATCCTCTCTCTCTTTCTCTCTTTCTCTCCCCCTTCCTGCACACCCAGCTGCAGGACTTGATTTTCGCACCTAGTTGAAGATCTTACAATACCAGAAGGCTCTCTCTCTCAGCACTTCTCTCACCCTTAATACAATATTCTCCTAATGAACAATGATCAATAACAAGGCTCAACTATAGTACCTCCCCAACCTAGATCCTTTCTACCTCTATTTATACATTACAATCCCTTACCGACAACCTCAAGTCAAAACCTAGGTGTTAAAACCTTAATTACCAAAACCCTAGGTGTCTAAAACCCTAGATCGACTTGACCCACTTTTTTCGGGCTTCGCCAACCTGTCTTTTCTTCTTCATCTTGTGGTGCTCCAAATCATCCAATGCTGGATTTTTTTCACTTCCTGAGCCTTCCTCGGTCTATCTTCCTTATTGATCTATCATCCTCGATCTCCTCATCCAACGACTTGCTTTTCCACACTTCACTCCATCTTTTCTGTTCTTTTTCTCACTTCAAACCAGTGACAGTCATTGTGTCTCCCGCGAAGCTCACTTTTTACCTTTTCTTCCTCGTTCTTTGTTTCCTTCCATAACCAAGGGCCAACAGGCCCCCAACACTCACTTGTGACTCGTCCCAAGGTGCTTGAGCTTTGATCCTCTTATTTTACTTCGACTTTTGACTGCATAGCGTATCCCTTGCTCTCTGCTTTATGCCTCCTTTCCATCCTTGTGCAGACTGTCTTTTCTATGTCTAGTACCTAGTTTCAACTGCACCTGATACCTAGACCCTTGTCTTCTTAATTCTACTGAGACTTATGAGGCAATTGGTTTTCAAAGTACAAATTCAGACGACTCCCATTCACCAAGCCTTCCTTCCAGTCTCCTTTCAATGTATTCAACTACGCAGCTCCTCCTTCTGTGACATAGGCAATCTCATATGGTCCAAGCCAATGCGTTCTGAACTTCCCAGGGTGTTTGATAAACTTACTGTCATATACCAGCACTAAATCACCTTGCTTGAATATCTTCTTCTTGATGTGTCTGTCATGGTAGGCCATTTCTCGTTCCTTCTGAATTTGCTGATGGAAGCCTGCAATGAATCTGTCTTCTTCTAGTTCGACCAACTATGCTAACCTCTCATGAACAATGCCAGTATCATCCATGTCTATAAATGCAACAATTATTAAGCTTGGTACCAAGTACTCCATTGGGACAACAACTTCAAGACCATAAACCAACTTGAAAGGGGTATGCATTGTTAATTTCTTGCAAGTGGTTTTATAAGCCCAGAGTACTATTGGTACTCTTAAATCTCAGTCATCCCTATTCACATTGCAAATATTTGTCAATGTTGTCTCCAAGATCTTGTTGAATGCTTCAACCATTCTATTTTCTTGTGGATGGTAAGGTGTACTCTTTTGATGGTGGACTGCAAACTCCTCAATCAAGGCTTCAACTATCTTATTGATGAAATATGTACCTCGATCACTCATAAGGACCTTCGGGCATCCAAACCTAGTTATTATGTCATCAAATATAAAACATGCAGCTGTAGATGCACTATAGTCCTTGATTTCTCTTGCTTTGGACCATCTAGTCAGGTATTTTGTCGCAATGATAATATACCTTGCTCCTGTGTGCTTTCCTAGTGGGTTTATAGGTCCCATGAAGTCAATGGCCATTTTTCAAATGCCTTCAGGGTCATCTATGGTGCTAATGGCATCTCATCTCTTCGGGATGGTTTTCCAATTTGTTGTCATACATTACATGCTCTAGTATATTCTTTAGCATCTCTGTGTAATGTAGGCCACCAAAGGCCAGCTTTTCGAACCTTCTGCGTAGTTTCTTTTCATGCGTAGTGTCCTCCTGCAATGCCTTCATGAGCTTCTTCGAGGATCATAGCGTGCTTTGCCTCCATCACACATATTCTTAGTATCTCGTCAGGTCCCATTTTATATGGCTGACCAGCTATCAGTGAAAAATATGTAGCGCGCACCACCAGTTGTTTCTTTTGAGGAATCGTGTACTCGCCTGGAGCCATTCCTGTTGATAGGAACTGGGCTATGTCTGCGAAGTGGTCATCAATATTTATAATCACGAGAAGCTATGCATCCTGTAGTGTATCCTCCAGACTGGTAGGTTCTTCACCATGCTCCAACCTCGACAGGTGGTCTGGGCCTTTGTTCGTTTTTCCTGGCTTAACTATGATCTCAAAATCATACTCCTGAAACAGTAGAATCCATATGCAGATTCGCCCCCCCCAACACTAGCTTGTTGACTAGGTGCTTCAATGTGGAGTGATTAGTAAACATTTTAAAGTGTCCTCCCAATAGGTAGTGGTGGAATTTCTGCAATGCATACACCATGGCTAGTCCCTCTCTCTCTTTAGTAGTGTAATTGATTTCAGTTGTGGATAGCTTTCTGTTGGCAAATGCTAATGGATGATCAATGTCCCCTTCTCCTAGTTGTTCTAGTATTTCTCCTAATGCAATGGAGGACGCATCAACATGCACATGAAATTCCTTTCTCCAGTCCGGAAAGACTAGAATAGGCACAATTACCATCTTTTGTTTCAGTGTTGTTGGCAGCCAATAAACATTTTTCATTGTCTCGTAAGCTGCCTACACCAATGTTTCACAAACATTGATTTTTTCGTCGCAATTTTTAAATGAACAACGATTTTATTCTCTGCGCCTTTCTGCACACCTACCTTCGCTAAGTTTTTACGAGTGTAAGCATGAAGATTTCTCTTTTCGAGGTCACATTTCGATCATTTTATCAACTGCCAATATCTTTTGTGTCATTATGCATATTACGCCCATCTTTTATTGATCTTTACATGATCGGCAATGTCCTTTGATCGGTTTTCATACTTCAATGGATTATATAACCCGGTTTTATTGAAGACGTTTAGCCTTTGGATTCACATTTTATGACTTGCCTGAACATTGATTCATTGAATTGCATGGGGGTCAAGATTTATCTTTTGTGATCCTTATTGTTGATCCTTGTTATAGCTCTTGGCATATCAATTTTATGTAATTTCAATTTGACACCTTGGTTAAACGTTTGATTGGCGAATACATGATTTTGGGGTGTTGAACTTCATGTTGGATGTCTAAACATTATGGTATAACACTCGCACACATTGGTCTACTCATTGTGTGATTGGATTTATTTGATTTTGCAATGCATTAATTTTGGATTGACTTCTTATTTGGCCTACTCAACCTTTGGGTTCATAAGATGTATGGATATTCATGCATATCTTTTAATATAATACCTATGGCTATTTTTGTAACTATTGGTAGGTTGGTTACATAATCGACACATTGGTTAAGCTAAGGATATCGGTGGTTACATTGGCACATAGTTGAGTTTGGGGATATTACAGCTGTAAACACCTGCCTCCTTACTAGAAATTGAGCTATTCTTCACTTGCCATGCTCATGCTCGCTAATATGGTGGTTTCCTTAGATTCATAAATCGTACTGAGGTAACTCTGGTCATTTGTTTTGATATGGTTTGACATTTTCAGAGATAGGTCTGAATACCTTTTTATTTATGCGACCTGTGAAAGTTTCGGGCGTTTCTAGGGTTTCCCATCTATACTTTTATTGTTGTTTGGAGGATTGTTCTTGTGGCCAGGATAGATGCAAATTTTCTGAAGTCAATTGCTGATATCAATGCTTTAAGTCTGGTGACACAGGTCCCAGTAAAGGCAAGATGTTTAAAATTTGCATCTACATTTATTCTGTATTCGAAATAGCAAATTGAAAAATGATCTGCGTCTCAGAAGTTCACAGGAAATGACTGGAAATATATTTTATCTGTATATACGCTGCAAAATTGTTATATCTGTGTCTAAAGAGCTCAATTGAGTTAGTTACTGAAGCCTCTAATATGACAAACAATCGTCTTGATCTTATCACTTTGCGTGAATCGGTTGTTGGATCTAAGTATGCAGTGTCTGTTCTAGGTCTTGACTATGAAAGGGACAAGAAATTTTCCAAGTCTTTCAAGGAAATGGTAGCTATGTGCTTGGTAAAAGATCCTACAAAGCGACCAACATCAACAAATCTATTGAAGCATCACTTCTTCAAGCATGCCCGTTCAAATGAATATCTGGCTCGAACAGTTCTTGATGGCTTACCTCCTCTTGGTGAACGTTGTAAGATCTTGAAGCTAAGAGATATCACGGAGTGAATACATCCGAGGTATTAGTGCTTGGAATTTTAATCTGGAGGATTTGAAGGCTCATGCTGCTTTGATTCGAGATGATGATCAAATCACCTCCACAAAGGAACAACCAGGGAATGTGAAACCAACAAAAGGGAGTAAGGAGTTGTCAAGAAAGGCATCACAGAATGACTCGCCTGTGACTCTTAGTTCTCTCAAGGTGGAGAGCTCCGAGAAGGATGGAGACTATGTTATGCCAGTTCAGCCAGGCCCTCTGTTATCTTCTTTGTCACTTCAATCTGGAAATGGTCTCAGAGATAAATTTGATGTTATTGAGGATGAAAACCCAATTTGGCAGGAGTGTATCAATTCCCAACACTCCAGACTGGATGATACTGAAAATGCCAGGGATAAAAGGCCTCTTTCAGATAAAGAACTCGGGGTCATAGAAGATGCTTACCGTGGTCCTGTACATGGACGCAAAGTTTTAAGTGGGCCACTTGGCTCAGAACATGTCATCACTTCTTACAGAGGGAGAACTGGAGATGGAGACAGGGATTTTTATGCATCGTTATCGAAACGTAGATCCAGATATTCAGATTGCATGTATCAGAGCTATCGGTTCATGGATTCTGTCTTATCCATCCCTATTTCTACGATATCTATACTTGAAATACCTTGGTTAGACTTTGAATGACAACAATGCATTAGTTATATTTAAAGATCAAACAAGAGTTGCAACATCTCTTAGGGTTGTGAATCATGCATCTGCATACCAGGGGGCCATCAAATGAGAGGCTTCTACGTCAATGTAGAGTAGAAAAGATTGATTTGCAGTCCATGTTAAATGAATCCAGGGAAAGGACTTCGGATTTGCTCATAAAATTTGAAGAAGAGCGTCGTTTGTGTGTTTCTGAAAAGAGTGATTTAGAAGGCATTGTTGCAAAGCTGCGAACAAAACTTGATTCGATGTCCAGTGAAAGTGGAATTCTGTCTCAAACAAATAAAAATCTAAGCACTGAAGCAGAGTCATTGAATTCACAGTTGCATGAGCAGGAATACAGGAGAGGGACTCAGGAATTACTCAAAGAAAAAACTTGAAGAAGATCGACATTTGTTGGATGTGGCATGTTTGGAAGGCACTCTTGTAGAGATGCAAACAAATCTTGATTTGATGGCTAGTGAAAGGGTATCCATGACCAAAAATAATACAGAGCCAAGCATTCAAGTAGAGTTCTTGAAGACCCAAGTGAATGAGTATAATGCTACACTGGTTTCCATGGAAGGTGAGAGGCAGGTGTTGAAAGACGAGTTTGCAAGCAATGAAGAGGGGTTGGAAGTATTGCTTACAAAAACTGCTACAA
>JZKD02S1673033.1:610400-626578 GCA_000966675.3 Picea glauca | reverse complement strand
CTTAAGAAGTCATCATACACAGGGCAGACTTGGAGCGTCTCCAGGTCAATTAGTATTTAATTTATTGTTTCATTAAGTAGTTTAATATAGATATAATTTTAATTTGTTTTAATTTCAGTTAGTTTACTTTCTTATTCATAAATCATAAAATCAAAAAAGAGTTATCTTCGTTGTTTTAGTACAGCAAGCACATCAGTTTCAAAGGTTTTATTCAAATCTGTAGATTGTAGATAATGCACATTTGTGAATAAATTGTAATTAAATTTGTAATTAGATAGTTGATTTGAGTATATAATAGTTAGTTTTAGTTTAATTGATAGTTCGTAGTTAGATTAGTGAATTTAGTTTCTTTCTTTGTTTTATTAGTTTCTAGTTTCCTTTATTTTAGTTAGTTTCTTGTATTAAGTCATAGTTAGTTTGATTTAGTTATTTTAGTTGGATTTCTTAGCTCAGATCATTTCTCTCTTTGGTTTTCTTAGAAGACCTTAGGGCGGCCAACGGAGCCGTTAAACTCGTCAGGGTGGTCCATTCCAAACGGCTTGGGTTATTAGACAACCCCGGACCGGTTCCACTCTCTTAATTGACGGACGGTCGATTTCACCCGTAGGTGGTGGAAAATCAACTATAATTGCAATCTTGGATGGATCCACCAACAATCCTTGCTTGCATACAATATGTCCTAATAATACTCAAAATGGTGACAAGAAAATGCACTTATTCAAATTTAAATCAATTTGACACTGCCTGCATTTATCCAGCATTAGCCTTAGACATTCAATATGATTTTTAAACAAACTAAAAACAGTCCAATCATCAAAGTATTTTTCTAAAAACTTATGCAAAAATTATTTGAATGCTTCAACCACCACCCTGGAAAAGATGGTTGGGGAATTCTTCAATCCAAATGGAATTACTGTATATTGGTAGGATCCCCACTCTATAGAAAACGTAGTCTTATGACGGTCCTCCTTGGCAATGTGGATCTGATGGTATCATGAAAACCCATCTGTAAAAGAATATACTTCATGTCCTCCCACATTATCCAATACTTCATCTGTGAATGGTGTAGGGAAACGATCATGTAGACAAGAATCATTTAGCTTCCTAATATCTACATAAATCCTGATCTCACCTATATTTTTATCTTGCACTACCATGGGGCTAATCCACTCTGACTCTTCAACAGGTTCAATAATCCATGCTTCCAGCATTCTGCCGAGCTCAATCTTCACTTTTTCCTTATATTTCGGGTTCAATCTGTAGGGTCTTTGCTTGACTAGCTTCGCATCTGGTTTCAAAGATATTCTCATCTCTCCCATAGGTCCTTTGATTCCCTTCATATCAATGAACTTGGTCAGGAACAAGTCCTGATACTCGTGCAATAATTCTGTGATTTTGTCAGTGGTAGCAACGTCCCAGTAATATCCGATATTGGCAAGCTTTGGTGTCTCCTCTGTCTCGATATTAAATTTCTTTATCTTTATCGACTGTCCAATGAATTAAAGTTCAACTCCTGGTCCTTCCACATCTCTCTGACCTTCTATTTCTATGAGATTCACCTTCCTTGGATCATCATCTTCGTCAACATTAATGTTGTAGCAGATCTACAATTTTTGGAGGGACGCAGTCCATTCATCTTCTTCTTGCTCCAAAGGGAGGCCAAATGCCTCCTTAAATACTTTCTGTCTCACCATCTGTAGTGCTTGATCTACTGAAGGAAATTCACTTTCAAACAAAAAGGTGGTTATAAAATTCCGGATCATACCTTCCCATTCTGAAGTGACGATGTGAAACTCTGCTTGAAGGTACCAGTTAATCAGGGTGGTATTCAACATATTGACGAATCTGTGTACCCATTGTTTTCTAGGAATTTCACTCCAGGCCTCTTCGCAGCTTCGTACATGGTCCCTTGGGAAACTTTGACCTATGTACCTTGCTTTGCAGCTTCCTACTTGTGATGAAAACCATGTTGTCATCAAATTTCGACATTGTGTCCAGTCTATAATATTTCTTTTATGTGTCCCCCACCATCTTGCTAGTGTGGCTTTCATGGTCTCATCCATTGCCAACAGCCTTTGTTGTGTTGGTAAACTTGTCTCAAATTCTGATAAAAATTTCTCTAAGGGGTTTAGCCCATCAAATGTGGGTAGATTACTCACTGTTGTGCCAATCCAATGAACTTCTCTGGTTAGCCTAGCACATCTTCTTGTAGATACTTCGTACATATGGTTCTTCTAGTTCTCCAGTGCTTCTTCTAAGTCGGATGAAAATGTGTTGTCACTTTTCTAGCTTGAATTCCTGTCAGTTGTAGGGTTGATATAATCCTATTGTATGGATATTAATTTGTAGATGTTTTCCAGTTCAAATGTGTGGTCCTCTTCTCTGATAGGTTCTGTATATCGTGGACCCTCATCTAGATCTAAAGGTGCAATGACCTTAAGGCCATCTTTCTCAAATGTCATGTGTCTTTTCTTTAGATCAACAATAGTGGAATTGTCGAAGGCCCAATCAATTCCTAACAATGCAGGGTAAGGGCAGTTATCATCAACAATTTCAATTACCTCAAAATCTGCAAAGGTTCTTACTCCATCGATGTCCATTGGGACATGCTCTAATTGTCCAAATGGGCTGACAGCTAGTTGATTAGCCATGCGAAGCCTTATAGGGGAATATATTAGTTTGGATTTTCCCATTAGTGCCCAAGTCTGCTTCATCATGACATTGACCTCTGACCCTAAATCGAGGACCACATAGTCTATTTCATACTCTCCTATCTGAGCATTCAAGTGTAATTATTTATTTGTCCTTCTCTTTTTTCCAATTTGGTGCACTGACCTATTCAATAAGGGGTCTATCTTTCCTAGCTCATACTACTTGATTAAACCTTGTAATGTTGGAGTATAACCCTAACTTACATTAGTTTATACCTAGCTTAGACTCCTAGATCTTGGTTAATACATTCATTTTTTATTAATATGATTCTCTGATTTATGGAGCAAAAACTTTCTCTCGTCTCTTGAATATCAACAAATTGCATGTGTTCAATTTAACTAGAATTCTAGATCTATCGGGGTTTTTGTAGGAATTCTACATGGTATCAGAGCTAGATTGAATCTAGTGGATTGTAAACAATTTTATTTGTAGGTATGATCACCAGGAGGCGCATCAAGCAGCAATGGATCATCTTTCTTAGCCCAAAAAACTCATTCTAAATCCTTTCAATTACTTCAAATGGAAGATAGAGATCTCTCTGCTCCTCCGAAGCAAAGGGCTTTACAGGGTAACAATGGGCACGAAGAAAGAACTAACTGTTGCAACAGAGAAGATAAAGTATTTCAATAAATTAGATGAAGCAATTGGGCTGATATTCCTATCAATTTCCATAGATATCCTCTTTCATGTCAGTAGAGCCACTACTCCCGATGTGGTCTAGACAACATTGGAAGGACTATTCGGCAAGCAGGATGCAATGAGAGTGCATCAACTGGAGAATGAACTCATATCCCTAAGTCCAATCCATTTCAGAAACCTGCAAGAATTCTTCACCAAGTTCAAATCCTTCCTCGTTGAACTTAATGCATGTGGAGTCATGAAAGAGGAGGAACAACTCATCCTTTCAATTCTCTCGAAATTAGGCCCTGAATATTCCATATTTGTGTCATCTTTTCAAGCATCTAAATTGACTCAAGAAAAATGGAAAATGCCTCCATTGAATGATTTCATTGTATCATTGACTCAATATAAATCTAAGTTAGTCCAAATGGGTTCCATCAAGAATTCCAAGAACCAAGCACTTGCAACTACTAATGCTCTAAAGAGCAGTGGAAAAGACAAGAAAAAAGGAATGGGTAAATTTCCTGAATTGAAGAAGGAGATATCCGCACAATCTTCAGATAACTCTTATGAGCCTAAGGGTAAGAATAATAAGGAAATAACACTTTGAACCTACTATTCCAAAGGTTTTCATCCTGAATAAAATTTCATGAGGAAGACTATCGATGATATGGCTAAGCAATTGCAGCAACACAATCTCACAGTGCCCGAAAATGCAAAGAAGAAAGATGATAACAGAATGGGAGGGAGAGCACGAGATGGTAATGATTTAATGGCTGTCACATCCACTCCATCATCTTGGATCCTTGATTCAAGTGCATTGAACCATATGGCTGCATCAAAATATGAATTTTCTTCCATCGAAGAAAGCACCAGATCCCCAATTTACTTGGGAGATGCCACACCCGCAAAGGTGTGCGGAGAAGGAATTGTTGATATTGAAGGGGGATGCTTCAAAAATGTGCTTCATGTTCCCTAGATGTATAAAAATATTCTCTCGATATATAATATCACTCATTCCGGCTATGGAAGGAAGGTGGAGTTCACTCCAGACTCCGCAGTGATTACCGACATTTCCACAGGCTCGCAGCTTGCACATGGAATTGGAGATCACGGTTCTTGTTTGTATTTCTTCTCCCACTTTGTTCCTAAATCTATTAGCACTGTATTTATGTCACAATATAATGATATAAGCAGGTTATGTCATGAAATATTTGGCCATATAAACTATAATTACTTGCATCAACTCAACAAGGAAAACATGGTAGAAGGATTGCCAACTATTAAATTCACAAGTGTTGTATGTCGAGGATGCATTCTTGGCAAGCATCCAGAGAAAAAGTTTGACAAAGGGAAGGAACAGAGAGATTATTCACCTCTTGGGCTGATTCACAGTGACATCACGACCCATTCCCGCAGCCTTCAATCAGTAAGGCTCAATATGTACTCACCTTCATAGATGATTTCTCTCGCTTTACTTGGGTATTTTTTTTGAAATTAAAATTGGAAGTATTTGAATGCCTTATAGAATTTAAAGCACTTTATAAGAATGAGTCTGGGTGTAAGATTAAGATACTCTGTATTGATAATGGGGGGGAGTATGTCAACAAATATGTGCAGCAACTTTTCATTGATGCAGGTATACAACTACAACACACAGTGCCATATACACCACAGCAGAACAGTGTTGCGGAGAGGAAAAAACAGTCCTTAAAAGATATGGCCAATTCTATGCTCCAGTCGAAATCATTAGCTCCCAATATATGGGATGAAGCTATTAATTGTATAGCATACATTCAGAACTGATTTCCTCACAAATCACTCAAAGGCACCACTCCTTTTGAATGTTGGACCGGTAAGAAACCGAAAGTGTCGCACTTTCGTATTTTTGGTTCACAAGCATGGGCTCACATTCCGACAGATAAGAGGAAGGCTTTGGAGCCTCAAAGTGTTGAATGCATATTTTTTGGATATCCTAAAAGTGTCAAAGGATATAGATTTCTGGACTCTCACACTGAAAAGTTCATTCTAGCTCGAAGTGTGAAGTTTGAAGAAGAATCACTGCATGATTTTTCAGAAGACCCTACTGAGGAACCACTTGTTGTCACTGATGAGGAGGAGTCAGAAAATTCTTCGAGCACTTCAGAGAAGCCATCAGAGCAGAATTTTGGGTCTGATATAGAGGATGAGGAGCAGGTTATGTCTACTCCAAATCATTTTCCAACTTGGGCAGAGAAAACCCTGCAAGATGTGGGTGAACTAGTCGGTGATCCTGTGGATACAAGAAGGACTAGATCATAGTTTTTTGGGGCTCCTCAAGCCCTAGCTTCCACAGAAAATTTTATGCCCATACATTGCTATACGTCACTTGGTTCAGATCCAAAGTCACACTCTGAGGCTACTGGAAACCCACTCTGAGAAGCTTCCATGGATGAAGAGTATTCTTCTCTTATGGACAACAACACATGGGACTTGGTTCCACTTCCAAAAGGAAGAAAGCTTGTTCGATGTCGATGGATATATCAAACAAATATTTTTGTATATGGTGAGATAAGAAATTACAAATCTCGACTTGTCACAAAAGGATACTCATAGGTACATGGCATAGACTACACAGAGACATTTTCACCTGTTGCAAAAATGGACTCCATTCGACTAGTTTTGGCCATTGCCACTTCTCGCCAATGGGAAGTTCATCACATGCATTAAATCCATGAGATAATCCATGATAGATTCATTTCACTACAGTAATACCCCATAGAGTAGCAGGTTGCAAACATCTTCACCAATTCCTTCACTGAAAAGAAATTTTCAGAACTGAGAACTATGCTTGGAGTGGTGGAGACAACTAAGTAGGTCACTTTTGGCCACTCAGCATTTTTTTTCCTCTTTTGGAGGGGGGTTTTCCCACGAGTTTTTCCCTCTTTCCTCTTTTCATGAGGATTTATTTTATGTAATGAGTACCTAAAATGGCCAAGTTGTCGGGACTCAAATTTTTTGTCATTACAGTTAGGCTTAAGAGGGGGTGTTGGAGCATAACCCTAACTTACATTAGTTTATACCTAGATTAGAATCCTAGATATTGGTTAATACATTCATTTTTTATTAATATAATTCTCTGATTTATGGAGCAAAAACTTTCTCTCATCCCTTGAATATTAGCAAATTGCATGTGTTCAATTTAACTAGAATTCTAGATCTATCAGGGTTTCTACAGAAATTCTACATGTAATTCTTGTACAACGCCTTTATCTTGAATCAACTTAACACAAGTGTACAAAAATTCCATGAGTTTTCTTACCTCTTTCCCTTCTTTTTGCGATGCAGATGGATCAAACGCCTGAGGCATGCCATATTCTTTGATTTCTGGTTGTCTCTTTGATGAAGATCCTTGATCTCCTTTGAACTCTTTTCTTTCCTCCTCAAATATCTGTCTTTCTTTCTTAGCATTGAACGTTGGGGTATTTTATGTAGCTTTCCTGACTCCATGGTCATTTTCATTCTTTCCTTGGGTTGCTCTATCTTCTTCTGTAGTAGCGCTTCCTCGAGTGATAATAATGACTCTAGGATCTGCTCTGTGAGGTTTAGCATATATCAGTTGTACTTGTGGGTTCTTTTGAAGTCCTCGTCTTTCCTGAAGTTTATCTAGTAGCACAGGGCATTCCTCTATGACATGATCGAAGGATTTACAGTAACTATAGGTTGTGCAAGGATTCTGATAATCCCTTGCTAAATGTCCTAATTGCGTGCAGTTGTAACAGATTATTTGTCCTCGGCCTCGCCCCATACCTCCTCCTCATCCTCTTCCTCTATAGCCACCACAAGGAGTGAAATTTCCTCTCCCTGGAGAGTTGTACAATGGAGTGTTTCCTTCTTGTTGTACTTCACCTTAAATCTTGTATATGTCTCTTGACATTTCATGCATGAGATCAGAAGCTCTACAATCTTAATCATCATGCCCCACTGATTTACAAAATGTACAATACAATTTTGTGGGTGTCTGAACATACTTCTGCATGTAGTATCACTCACTTGGGAAATACCTATTTTTTCATACATCGCACCAGGGTAGGTTAACTTGCTTTAAGGGGCTCGATGCCCCTTATGCCAAGTACTCATGAAATAAGGGACAGTGTTCCTTATCATGGCCTTTAGATTTGCATCTTACACACTAGATATCTTCCCTTTTGTCTTTTCCCTTATCTTTTTTCATATCCTCGACCTGTAAAGACAAACTAGTTAGTTGGCTCATGATCTGGCTAATGCCTGAGCTAGATTCTCCCATCAGTGTTGATTCAATCTTCATGGCGATCTCCAAAGCTTCTGCCTGAGATGCAATATTTTGTTGCATCAGAAGGACTCTTATGTGTGGTAAAAATGCAGCGATGAAACATTCTTTGTTCTGTTCATTGAGGATCTGAAAAATTAATCAGCCTATCAGGGTCTTGAATCTCTGGTCGAACTCCCAAACAGGTTCTTCTACCTTTTGTTTAATCTCTTTTAGTTCTTTAATACATTTTGACTCCAACTTAGGTTTCTTAAACTCTAAAATCAACGCATTCTTGATCTCATTCAGGGGCTTAGGCTATGCCAGTCCTTGGACAAGTTTCATGTACTATCTCAGTGCATGGTCCCTTAACGTAGTGTTGAACTGGGTTCTCTTGATGGCTTCATTGGTGATACTTTTAATATTCCATACAACTTCACACAGAAACTAATGTTGATATGGATCTTCAGATCCATCTCCTCTAAAGATAGGGAGTCTCATTTCATCTACCATAGAGCTGACTAGGGTTCTTGTCTGAGTAGATGTTGAGCTACCAGCAACAATACTCTGAAGACTCTGGTGGTTCTAACTATTCTCACTGCTAAGTATTGTTGGGACAACAGGAGGATTAATGTTACTTACTTCAGTAGTCTCCGTAGTTCCTAAGGTTTCTGGCTCTCTTTGGCACAGTTCTTCATCTTCCCCTTCTTCTATTCTAGTGGGCTTTGGATGCTCTTCGTCAGTTAGATCTACCTCTTCTCCACTATAGAAACCCTCTTCTCTGTAGTTTTGCTTAAACAAGTTCTCAAGGTGAACTCCTCGGAACAGTTTCCCACTGCATGTATGTCCTACCTTTGTGTCACTGTCGTTGTCCGAGATCTTGAATATTAGCCTTTTCAGGTCCAACCAGTCTACTGTATCTTCAATATGTGGTTTTCATGCAAGAGCATATTGATTCTTAGTTTCAAGAAGTGCAAAATTTTTCCTCTGGGTCCTTTGAAAAAGTATCTCTCGGCTTGGTTGTACAATTATGTTCTGTCAAAATCAAACTCAATGATAAACCCTCCAATGGTACTATCAAACTAGTGATCTACTACCCTGGATATAGTGTTTTTGACTCTCTTGACCTTATGGATCAATGTTGGTGTCCAAACCACAGGAGGTCTAGATATGATTTCAAATTGTGTGTCAGCTAACCTAGCCAACCACTCATGTATCTCCTGATGGATTCATCCAAATAATATCTTGTAAATGTCAGTGAAGATGTATCTTTGTAGCCAATCTTCAGTAGTCAGTTTAGGGTTTTTTTTCTAGGCTTCAGCAAAGTCCTTCTCTTGATCCTCTATCCACTTCTGGATCTCTGTCTTCAATGGGAACCACCTTGACATTCCCTTAAAAAGATTCTTGTCACAAAAATGAAACCATTTTCTGGCACAAGGGCAGACCCAGGGTTCAGCTCCAAGAGCGCACCAACAAGCCCTAGCTACTAGTCCTTTCAGCAACACCTGTGAAGTAGATGCAGTCTCACCCAAAGAAGCTATGAGGGGGTTGCAGGACAGAGATGTCTACAACCAGGGGAATATCAAGTGGTTCTTATTACAACAGAAACACAACATGCATATATCATTCAAATAGATAGATCTATCCTTCACAACTATAGATCTGATCTAATACAATAATGCAAATAACAATATAACAACGAAAGAGCTCAAGCATCAATCACACACACAACAACATATGTACGTGGTTCACCCTCTCTCTAGGGATACATCCATAGAACTGTGCTTATGATATATTAAGATAAAGCTTACAATTTTGATCTGCGCTCTTGGCCCGCAGATCCTCTCTCTCTTTCTCTCCCCTTTCCTACGCACCCAGCTATAGGACTTGATCTTCGCACCTAGCTGAAGATATTACAATACTAGAAGGCTCTCTCTGTTATCACTTCTCTCACCCTCAATACAATATTCTCCTAATGAACAACGATCAATAATAAGTCTCAACTACAGTATCGCCCCGACCTAGGTCCTTTCAACCTCTATTTATACATTACAATCCCTTATCGACAACCTCAGGTCAAAACCTAGGTGTTAAAACCTTAATTACCAAAACCCTAGGTGTCTAAAACCCTAGGTCGACTTGAGCCACTTTTTTCGATCTTTGCCAACTTGTCTTTCCTTCTTCATATCACAGTGCTCCAAAGCATCCAATGCTGGCATTTTTTCACTTCTTGATTCGTCCTCGATCTATCTTCCTTGTTGATCTGTCATCCTCAATATCCTCATCCAATGGCTTGCTTTTCTACACTTCGCTCCATATTTTTTTTTCTTTTGCTCACTTCCACCCAGTGACAGTCACTGTGTCTCCTGTGAAGCTCGATTTTTACCTTTTCTTCCTCATTCTTCGCTTCCTTCCATAACCAAGGGCCAACATATACAATCCCTCATTTCAAATTTATATTCGATATGAAATACCATTAGCATTGCCTAGAATCTTGAGAGTTGATTTTTTAAAGGAAGATGTTGCCCAAATTCAATTTCTATTTCATATTGCGACTCTAATTTCAAAGTGTTATATGTGTTTAGATAATGATTCTAATGTGTTTTTTTGTTCTAAATGGGTGGATCTCAATATTATATATGTGGACAAAAAGAAAGTAAAGTCAAATCCAACAACAATATCCAAATCAGTAACTCATTTCATAGAGCCTAAACCCAAGAGGAAATGAATCCCATTTTTTCAAATACTTCTATATTTATAGGCCTCTGAGGGGGCCCTCGGTATGGGGAATTGTTTTTAGCTTACAAGGAGGATACAAGGGTACTTGCATTTTTTAATCCTATTAAGAATGAAAGTCAAAATGACTTATCTAATAAGATTGTTTTAATATTTCAACTACACAATGTGGCTACCAATTCAACTATGGTGTCATGTTCAAAAATTATTAGGTGGATCATTGACCACGCAGATGTTGAAACAAAGTGAGTAACAAATAATGTTGGAAAATGCATAAGATATTTCGAGGATAGAAACCTAGATACATACTATGAGTTCCCCAAGGTTGAACAGTAAATGGCCAATGCATGGGTGGGATGATTTTCTAAGAATAATTAATACTGTGAAATCATTAAGCAATGGTGGGGGAAGGTAAGAAATTTAAGTTCCAAGAAACAACAATATATCCTACCTATAACCTTTGAGACCCTTACATGAGTGAAATTTCCCTAGTTAGTAGGTTATATGAAGAAAATAATGCCACTCACTTCAAAGAGGCATGCATTCCTCATTTGTATAGTATATTGGAATAAAGGACAATGGGTTGTCATCCTTTCATTCACTCCATTTGAGGCAATCAAGAAGATCAAGTACCCTTGACCAGGAATAACATTTGTATATTTTAGATGAAGAGTGCAATGACAATCCTTATCCAAGTATGGGATGGTCATGGAGCCTAATTCCACTCACTTCAAAGAGGCATGCATTCCTTTCTTGCATAGTATCTTGGAATAAAGGACAATGGGTTTTCATCCTTTCATTCACTCCATTTGAGGAAATCAAGAGGATCAAGTACCTTTGACCAGGAACAACATTAGAATTATTTAAGTTTTTGTATATTTTAGATGAAGAGTGCAATGACAATCCTTATCCAAGTATGGAATGGTCATGGAGCCTAGCCTGTCTTCCAATTTAGGGTTATTTCCAAGATTTGTGGGAACATAAATATATGCATAAGTATACTCAAATATGTGACTATTTCCTAGCTCACTTGTATGAGTTTATTTTTTGAAATAAATGTCCAATATTGTCACCTAAATTAATCAAAGTATTAGATTAAATTTGACACTAGTATATGGATGAATATTCAACTTATATCTGATCATATGGAGCAACCAAAGCTCCTCACACCCTCCCAAAAAATGGACTAGACTACTAGACTAGAGATATTACATACTAGACTACCCTTCACAATTTTAATACTACATTGGCATTTGTATAAAATAAATTCCCCCCACATACCCTATCTCCATAGGGTTATATGGGCTGAAAATTTATTTTTTCTTGATAATTGAAACTAAGAAAATGGAATATTAAATATTCAATCGTGAGAGATTCAAAATGCATGATCCTAAAAAGGTTGTGGGAAAGCACCTAACCAAGGTGGCCATTACATGACCTTATTCACATAATGAGTTTCTTACAAAGAACAAGACATGAAATGAAGATAAATTTCTTACAAATATGTGAGAGAAAGGATGAAACAAGTTGTAGAAGTAGAAGTAAAGAAAAATAAAGTTGAAAACAAAGATAAATAAGATGGATATTATGGGCTTCAAAACAATTCAACATAAATAACAAACAAAAGTGAAATGATGGATAAAGGAAGACAAACATACATTGAAGTTGCAAAACATCTTTGGAATATTGTTGGGGTGACACTGAAGGAGGAGGTAAATGAGTAGATGGATCATCTAAGGAACAAACACCCATTCCTAGAAGTACTATAACAATGTCATATCCTATAATGGGCATGGAAAAATGATTATTGACTCAATTTGGTCCTATTTTTCATCATTTCATGTTGACAAATCAACCAACTAATGTGGAGGCTTGATTGGAACTCTTCCCTCTTAATAACAAATGGAAGCAAATTGTAAGACAAATGAAAAACAAGATAATAACTTTTACATATCAAGTAATGAAAGAGACAACAAAGTTGACCATGTGATATGTGAATGAATTAAGTCTAGTAGCCATGGACACTGCTAAAGTCGTTGATTCTAATGTTCACAAAATGGCTCATGAAATAGATGGATACAAAGATGAAATAGAAGACTTGAAACATTAACTAGAATACTACAAAGTAGCTAGAGGTCTTAGGTGATACTACTGAATTTATACAATATGACTTGGAGATTCAAGACAATGTGAGCATAATGAAAAGTGATATTTACAAAAACTGCAAAATTTATAGAACCGATATCAAGAAGTAACAACTCTCTCCCATAGGTTGCAACAATGGAGACAAAGGAAATAAGGATGGAAAATATGTATCAACCATCTAAATGAATGGAAACAAGATTTTTTTGATGCTCCTCTAGAGATTCCAAGATTAAGCAAAAGAAATATCTTTAGGAGTAACATGGGACTTAACTATTGGAAAGAAACAAGTTAGTGATTAATTGAAGATGTCCAAGAATTTATCAGTGACTATGACCATTTTTGGGAGGATGCAAAAACAATCATGCAAAAGTGTTAATTACCCCATTTTTTAAAAATAATGTATTTCTATCTTAAGATGAAGTAATGTGGACGTTAATGGAAAGTCACAACTAAAGAATGAGTACTATAGATTAAATTTCCATAATTGGCAAGATTATTATCAAGGAATATGTAGAAATTCCCACTAGGGAAATACATCTAATAAACATTTCCTATCTAGGTTGGAGGGGCATGATATATAAAAAAATAACTTAGTTTTCTTATGAGGCCCACTAGAACAACATTAATTCCCTTGTTATTTTCAAATAATAAAGTTTATAAGGCTTGGAAGGAATATATGGGAGATATGACAAATTTAAGAGAATAACCTCTTGATAATTAGGCTTAGAATATGAGGAGTTAGGAAGATAAAATGTTTCAACTTCCTTTTCTCTCAATTTTGTATAAATGTAATGAATGTAATGAGGAATGGGATTTTTGTTTGACTATGTAAGTTATTTTCAAGTTAATTGAGAAACCATCGTTGGCCCTTTTTTGGAGATTTTTGGGTAAATTGTGATTTGGATGGATTGTTCTTGTTATTCATGGTGCTATAGAAGTCTGTAAGAATAGATATTTTTGTTGTATACTATTCTCATGTACATTATATATATTCTTGTTTTATCCTATTTTGTGAGTGGACAAACTGATATGAAACTATAATTTTCAGTAATGTGGTAGGATATCCTCAATTATGGTTGATTATCTGGATATTTAAGCAATCTATAATTCAATGAACTATTTCTTCTCCATTGCTTGTTTTTCTCTCTATTGTATCATGTTTTCCAGTGCTTTAACACCCATATATAGCAAAGTTAGATTAGTTTGGTTGTAGGAATAATTTCATTTGCATTTGCATTGAAATTACTTTTATATTAATTCATAAAATAGGTAACAACCATAAACTAACGAGTTTTCTGCTTGTAGTGATCAAAGGCCTAATTGGACCCTTCCCTAAAGTAAATATTTGTAGTTGACAAAGGGTGTTTGACTTCATCTACAAATCATTCCATGCTATATCAAGAAAATGAGGGGCAAGTCTTACCTACCATAGAGGAATTAGCACCAAAATTTCATGTAAAGTTAGCAGAGGATACGTTTTTGCAGAAGAAGTTAAAAATAACTAGAGGGGAAGCTCTAGTAGGTCGGTTTAAAAGGGAAACTTCCATGCAATACCAAGTGGTACTTTAGGGAGCAAGTTGGGGAAATATTTCCTCATCTCCTTCAATAAAATTTTTGGGGACCTAAATCCTTCCAAAATGGATAGCTATGATATAAAATGGATCATTGTATATTTGTTCCTATGTTTTGTTACTTTTTTAGTGGATAATTGGATTCGTGGACTTGGAAATCCCATTTTATGGGAAGAGCCTATTTTTTGCAATTTGGGATTCTAGGACTTCTAGAGCCCATTCCAACGTCATTAAGATATTTCCAACAATGAAAAGATAACATCAATTAACGGTCATATGAGGAAGGTATTCCTCCCACAAGTTAACATGTTATTTGACCACCACAATACCAAGTGGATGCAACATCAACTCCCATTACACATACATGTGAAGATAGTCACATGGAATTTAAAGAAGATTCTATAGGGTCCAAAATCCTAACCCTAATTGGGATTTGGGGCATGAAAAAATGCTATCCCTGACCCTGGACAACTATGAAGACATTTTAAATATTTAGATGCAAGGAAATGAGGGTGTTTGTTCTTATTGTATTGATTTATTAATCCCTAGATAAGAAGAGAAAATGTGCATGATCTCTTGAGCATAATAGAGAAAGTAGAATATTTTGTAGCATCCATTCAAACCAAAGTATCGATTGTAACTCCATAGTGATTCCATCTTTCTTTATATCTAAAAAGAAAAGAGAAAGTCGTTGTCTTCACCTTTTTCTTAGGTTTTTCTATATTGGGTTTCCAAACTTGTGTTCATTGTGTTGATGGTGTGGTTATTTTATTGTTGTAATTTCTCTTTTATATTCTTAGCTTATTTTTTTATTTTGAGTGTGATGCTTATAATATTATATTTTTAATCATAAGTAAACACCACATAATAGAGGATAAGTTCATAATATTTTGTAATAGCTTGTAAGATATGGTGTGACAAATTGTTTAGTGGAATCCATAGAAGTTTATAGATCACTATGACACTGAAAAATTCAAAATAAACAAGATAGATATCTTGACCTTGGTTGAACAATATTAAAATATATTTTCCTTTAATGAAAATTATTATAATATATTTTCTTTGTTGAAATGTAACACCCCTTCAATGTAAAGGGAACTCAAAATGATAAGTTAGCACCCATGTCCATGCCTAGGTGTTAGGTCGTGTGATGTGGATTTTGAGAAAACTTGGATGTTGTGTGATTAATGCTTGGGATTATCTAAGTAATGAAATCAAAGCTACCACACCTAAGGCCTCAAGCAGTGTAACTACATCATAGAGCTTATCTTGGAATACTAAGTAGTTTAACATTGAATTATCTCAACTTCTAAACTCGTTCCTAAGGTAAACCGAGGTCCATAACAATTACCTAGTGAATGAATTATGAAAAATTACTAAAATATAAGATTCAAATGGATTTATAAAGCTACATCCATGTCATTTAATTTGGTTGGAATCTATGAACAACAAGTTGTTTGGGATTTGTAATACATGAAAACAAGCTCAAAATTTCCTGGAATTTCCTAGAAAGTGGTCCTAAAACATTAAAGTATAAATTTTTGGATATAAAAGTGCAATTTCATACCTTTAGTAGGCTGATAAAGTTATGGAAAGTAAATTGATTGGCTACAAAAATAAATTTTACCAAGATGTTGGGTGGATTGATGAAAGGTTTGAGACTTTAAGAATGTATTAATTGTAAATTTTAAGTTGGTTAATCACATGAAAGGCTACCACATAGTGATGAAGGTCCTATAGATCAAGATTACACCTCTTATCTTGAAAATGTTCTGTCTATTATAAAATGAGTGAGCTAGCGTACACCACTTGATCGAAACAATGATTGCCACATGCAATTCAGAGAAGGAGGGGTTAGTCGCTTCTCATCAGTACCACTTCTGGGTTCTTAAATATGCCTGGATGGAAGAAGGATACATGTGCAAAGGAAGAGGCTCAAGATCCCCCCAAGGGATTTTAGTTTATCTTATCTAAGCAGAGTAGTATTCCAATCTAAGCTAAGGTATTTAAAGTTCTAAACCATGAGATTTACCAACAAGACCACTTCAAAAAAAAAAAGTTCACTTAATTGATACAAGGAAGAAAATTTATGAGGGGAGTCTGATGAGGATTCCTTGGCTTTGAAT
>JZKD02S1673033.1:594754-610350 GCA_000966675.3 Picea glauca | reverse complement strand
CTGTAATTGAGAAATAAACAGAAATATACAAAACTATAAGTACCAATTCACCCTCCCTATTGAACTTGATGTTAACCACAGTAGTTATGATGGCAGGGAAACCAAACCATCACCTAGTCATAGATTTAAGCACTTTTATCCTTCAACTTAGGTGTCATGGTACTTTAATAAATTCAACAAAGAATAAATGAAATTAACTATGTTACTCAGCCCAAAGGAATGGGGTTGAAGCTCTTTGTGGACCGCATAGACACCATGTGCAAAGGAAGCTTCAATTGGTTCCTTGGTTAGTGGGATGGAAATTATGATAATTACAAATAATAAAAAAATTGATACCTATGAACATAAAAATTCGTGAAAACCAAAATTGTATCTTAAGGATTAATGTTATATTAATAGTGAAGTGTATGAAATATTTATAATACTAAGTAAGTTAAAAAAAAATGAAATTAGGAGTGTCGGGGAAGGATTTTACATGGTTGTTTGTTGCGTTTTCTTGTTTCTTTGTTGGTTCCTTTGCCTCAAATGGGTCTTCAAGTGGTTCCCTACCATTTAGGTGAAGCAGAACAAGCAACTGGTTACTTCCTAGTAGATTAGAAATGTTTGTTTCATTTCATTTTATAACATAAATAAAATAAAGAGAATATATATTTGAAACTTACAAGTACAAAAAAACCAACTAAGAAGGTTGTCCTAGAAAAATAAACCAACCAAAAATGTTCAATTTTCATATTTAGGATAGTAATAACAAATGAAAAAATGGAAGTTTTAAAAGAAAGAAAGAAGGAGAACATAATAGCTATAAACAACAAAGAAAAGAGGGCTTAAGGTATGTCCTAAGGGAACCCTATACCCATTAGCTAATAAGTATGGTTGATATGCTTGGATCCTCCCTGAAATATGCACAAACATTCACATAAACAAGATATAGAAGAGTTGTTAGTATGAGAAAAAGAAAGTCAAACCCAAGGAGATAGTATGAAATACCTAGCTAACCAATCCCTCCTAGAGATAGCTAACATAAATAACATCTATTACTACCCATCAACCCTCAACTAGAAAGCATACAAATCCTAACAAATGAAAGATTACAAGCAAGTACTAGCACTAAGAACTCTAGAGAAAAACCAGTAGATCTTAGGTGATATATTCAACAATTCCCCCTTAATACAAAGTCCTTCCACTTATTTATAATAGAAGAGGAAGTTAGGGTTAGGTCAAAATATACTTGTCACTTTTGGAAAAGTGACAAGTAGACCAAACCTAAAAGTTATATTTCTCCTTTTCAAAAATCAAATAAAATCATACTTGATTCAAAATAAAATTACATTATTTTATTTAAAAGTAAAACATTCGAGGAATTTCAACTTTTGGAAAAAAACGTTTGAGGGAAAATGACAAAATTAGTGCCACCTCATCATTTATCTTCGAATTTGTATCATTCCAATGGCATACTTTATTGTTCAATATAGTTTTGCAATTGTAAATTAGGTGGATTGATGGTGTCAAAGTCCATCAATGGTTGTTGGGTTCACTAGGGGTGAAGGCCCATGGCTTGGGGAAAATTCGGCCTGCTTTTGAGGGCAAGGGATCAAGGAATTTTTCACTAAAAGTGAGGAAATCCCCACTATTCAAGAACTTTTAAGACCCGATTTGATGCCCCCTTTCTACCTATAATTCTTTTGCAAGATTGGTGAAGTATGGTTTCAATATAGCCTTGATTCAATAAAGGGATCCTTAGGCCGAAACACTTTAAAGGATATTCACCTATACCAAATATCCATTATTTTAAAAATATGTATCTTCATGTTATATTTCTACTCACCATCTTTGTAATTCCTTTTTTTCAGTGAAAATCGAGCTCCATATGAGAGAGATATGGCCCCAAAAAATTCATCTGAGAGTGTTGGTTGGAGGGCCAATCTAGGGGGAAATTGAAATGAAAACCCAAATTCTAAGTGGAAAATCAAGATTGACAGCTTCCTATAGGCTTGCATGGTTGTATCTAAAATAGGTCTCCTTTCGTTAAGTGAAATTGTTCCTTGGAAGCCTCTAATTAGGCCCCCTTATTCATTTATTAATTATTTTAATTTTAATGTTAAATTATATAAATATATTAACCCCCCCCCCTCTCTCAAATTTCAACCATAATAAGTCATAAAGTAAAACCTCGATGGTTAATCGGTGACGTGGTGGTGACTACACCCAGGTGGCGAGACAACACCCCCCCACCACCAAAATTCCCTTTGCAAATCTTGGTGGAACGAAGGTGGAAGGTGGAGGAGATTGTTGGTAAGAGGGTGGGTGAAGAGTTCAAAAGCGCGCCCCATGTAAGTGGCATAGGCAACCTGGACTTAGTGTAGAGAGAATTGGGGCCTTCGCTCATAGTGGTGGCATGGTAGTTTCTTGCACAAACGAAGGTGGCATATAGGGGGGGGGGCTCCCCCAAACTTTAATGTTTTTTAAAATAAGAGTTTTAAACCATAGGAAATGGAGGGGATGTGTTGACCCTTGACCAAGTTTTGGGAGATACTTGGTCAAGTTTGACCTATTTTGGGACTTCAACAGCCTTTCAAAGGAGGAGCGCAAGATGAAGCAAAGATTGCAGGATCTTGGCCTCGTTTTGGGTCTTTTTTGGGATTTGGGATTGTGTAACAGGTATGGTATGTTGTCCCATGGGTTTATGCATGTTTAGGCCTATTTTGTAAAGTATAAATAGATGTCTAGGCAATGTAAGAAGGACGAAGTTACGAATGGATAAGTGCTAGATCTATGTGATTGAAGGATTGTAAGTGCTTTGTGCATACTGTGTGAGACTTGCAGAGCTAAGTGCAAGTCATTGTACGAGGTTGTGGAATGTTGCATGCTTAGATCTACTCGGGGAAGAAGGATATAGCGAGTTGCGTAGATCTCATATCCTATGCAAAGTAGGGTGTTGAGTCTCTATGCATGTAACCTATTGAAGAAACTAATAAAGAAGAAGAGTTGGTGGACATATCCCTAGGGTGGGGGTGAACCATGTATATGATGTGTTTCTCTACTTTGGGCAATGTGTTGATGTGTTTATGTCCTTACTTTCTAAGTGCTTTGATATAGATAGATAGATCTGTTTATTCTTTGAGCTAATGATGTATATGGATGTTAGGTCTGACTTATATGAATGTGCTAGTGCCTGAATCTATTATATATAACCTACTTATCTATGATAAGTGCTTATATACATCATATCTGAATGAATGATGCGATGCTCTGTTTCATCTGTGGAGTAGATAGTAGTTAAATATTGATGAACTATTAGTGTTAAGTGCTCTATTGAGTATTACAATCACATATATGTGTCCCAACTAAGGTTGTAGACACCTGAGTCCTAAAACCACCCCTACCTTTACCTCGTATGAGACTTCATCTGCTTCGCAGGTGTTGCCAAAAGAGCTGGTAGTTAGGGTTTTTTTGGTGCATTGTTGTAGCATTGAACCCTGGGTCTACCCTTGTCCCAACAAATGGTTCTGTTGTCGGGACCCGAAACTATGATTGTTGGAAACTGAGGAATAAGAAGATTTGTGCAAACATCTGACCTAAAACTGTGATAGCTCTGTTTCCCTAGTGCACAATACTCTACTTAGTTGTGAATCTTTGTGCTAAAGAAAATAAGTCTGATCTAAAGAAAAGAGGTAAGATCTGAAAGTTTTGTGCTCTTAGAAAGGTAAAAGTGAGAATGCTTGATTAAAAGAGGTAAGATCTGCAATCTTTGTGCTCTGATAAATGTAATAATAGTGAAAAGCTCTAGATCTGAAATCTTTGTGCTCTGTAGAAGTAAGATAAGTGGAAATTTTTGTTTCAAAAGTATGGATCTAGGTATGTTTGATGGATTATGTCCTAGATTGAAAACTAGGGCACTAATAGATGAAAGAAGGTTTGATATGCATAGATCTAATAAGAATAGTGAAAAATATGTTATACCTATGCATAGAAAGAATGTTTTTACTAACCAATGGATGCAGGATCCTAGAAAGAAATGTTTGCAGGTTAGCTACCATGACCATGCACAGTATAGAAAGAGTTGGGAATCATTTAAAAGAAAGAGAGGATTAACCCTATGTTACAGTTGTAGAAAACCATGACATCTTGCTAAGGAATTCCCTAGGAGAAGACCTAGTTGTCTTTGTTGCAAATCTATGGACCATGAAGTATTGGATTTCCCTAGAATGATTGCTAAGATTGAAGAAATGAACATGAAACAAGAAAAACCTAAGTTAGATCCAGAAATGGAGGAACCCCAGAAAGAATTAGAAAAAGTATTGCTACAGATGAAAGAAACCCTGAATGATCACCGACATGTCAGTTTATCATAGATCTTCAAAGAAAATGAGTGCATTGAAGTAAGAATAGAAGACTTCGACATTTATTGTGTTCTAGATGAGGAAACATAGGTGAATATCATGACAAAAATAACTTGGGAAGCTATAGGGATGTCTACTATGATTCCTTCATTAGGAGGAATAAGACTATTCAAAGGAAAGATGATAAACCTATGTGGAAATCTCACCCAGATATCTATGAATGCCAATGGGACTTTGACAGAGGAATATATTGAGATTATTAAATTTATTGAGAACAACACCCCATTTACCATGTTACTACAAAAACCTTGGATTGAAAGAGATCAGGCTAGAAGGAAAGAACAAGAGAACTTTTAGAGTAGAAGAAGCAAGAGTTAAAATATTTCATGACTAGAAGGATCGCACACTTAGTTGAAGAATAGAAGAATAGATCAAATCTATTTAACACTAGATACCTGGATATTGAAGTTGCAAGAACACTAGAATACCCACAAAATATTGAAGTACCTATTCCAACTAAAGAATAAGTATCACCCTCGAATCTCAGGAAAGAATCTCAACAATGCGAAGTAATTATGCCAAAAGAAGATAAGAATCAGAATGGAAAAAGGCATACCAAGACGAAGCTCACTGGGAAGAAATATAGAAAACTAAGTAAGAAGAGAGCTAAGATCGACAAGTTACAGAAGGTTCTAGAGGGAACTTTGCAGAAGGAAAATTTGCAAAATTGGAGCTTCATCGGGATAACAGAACAACGTCACATGGCACTTCACCATGGTGAATCAATATAGCCATTGGGAATAATATAATCGTTCAAATGACCCTCTGAATGGGTAGAAATTAATTTATGGTTTGCCACCAGACCATTGAACCACATTGTAATGGCCAGAATAGAGTTAATGAAGGCTTCTCGACCGTTGCAAGCAATCAATTGCCAAGTTATCTATTTATCTCATTGCACCATGCACCAAGAATACTTTTTCTAACCATGAATCTGATCCCACATACTTGTTGATTTTACACAGTGATCATTGCGCTATTTCCCTCTACCCCATTACAGTGTCTAAGTTACTCTTTGAACCCAAGATTTTCAACCCCAAGCATGTATGTCGGACAAGTTCAGTGCTGCAGAAAAAGTGTTCAAAGAAGTTCTGATTGACCTCATGACTGAAAGAGTCATTTTGATGTCTATAGGTATACCAGCTTCATCGACGAGAACAATGCAAGCCTCTCTATCGACTGCTCATGGATCGGGGCCATCTTGACCAATAGTAGAGAAGAGAACCAAGTAGAGAGATGACCTAGCCAATGCAAAGTTGATTCCATCCATATTGCCCAATTACATCCTGTCCCTGGCTGGCACAATGAATCGTGATAGTGTGCCATGAGATTTCAAGTACACCATAGTCACTGCGTACCTCTCGAAGGGGATACACACAGTTTGGATAGAGCAAGATAAGATCACAGTGTTGAATTTAAGCGACTTCAACCTCAGAGATTGCAAGATCTATGGTATGCTCACCCCATACAAGTACCTAACCAGAACTAAGTGGAAGAATTCAAAGATCATCCCTCAGTCATGGACGATGAACCTCGCGCAGTCCACCCTATTGAATGTCATGAAGATCCCACACTTCAGAAGACACCAAGAAGTCAACGCATGTGTCAAGATGCTACTGTCATGTCACCATGGTGACTACTTATGGCTAGACTGTCACATTACAATTGACCCAATGCTAATCCATAGGATCATAGGACTGAGTATGCAAGGACTCGACCCGCAGGACTTTTATCCAGAAAAATCCATAGATCGCACACTCGCACAGAAGATCAAGGATACATATGGCGAAGTTGAGAAGGGAACAAGAGGATACAAGGTAGCTTCGATCCAGAGTGGCGTAGTGCACCTAGCATGTCAATTGATAGATGGAAAATTAGTAAGGAAGAACCGACCTACGTAGGTCACCGGCTTTGTCGTTGACCTCGCAAGGAAGTGCGCAGAAGGCCTACAGATGAACTGGGTGAAGTACCTAGTTAACCATTTGGAACTAGATTGTCGAGAAGCACAGGATCAGGGTTATGAATTTCATTTTAGCTGGCTTTTGGTCCTCATTACATTTGTTTCCTGGGAGATGCCATAAGGAGTGACCTTCCTTAACATAGAGCCATTTGAACCGCTTGCCGTGAAGTTCACTACCCTGTGGTATTTAGTTGATATGAACAAACAGTGGCAGTCGAATGTTGTGTTTCATACATACTACCTCCAGCTAAAGTGAGCCATCAAATCCAAGACTTGCATGACTCTAAACACATTACAAAGGTTTCGACCCCTGATGAAGTTTAGTGCAGATTGACACTTCATCTACAGTACAGCACGAGAAGATGAACATAAAGAGAAGCTCCAGTCATATTATAAGCTTACAGAAGAAGACCTTGAGGAAATCACTAACGAATGGTTTGATGGCATCCTTATCCCCACCAACCCCACAGAGATATCTAATCTTGACAACCCAAAAGACACTCATAAAGAACATAATACACTCGAAACAAGCAGGAAGAAGAAGATTGAGGAGGTCCAAAACTTAAGCAACACCTCAGGTAAGACTTCTTCCATGTCACCTGACCAAGGGGGTGATGATGAAGTAGAAGTTGAACAGAGACCAAGTGAAGTAACACTGACCAGAGATGAGGTTGACCCCTTGAAGAAGAGGAAGGTTTTCCCCCCAAAACCTTCTTCTCGGAAGAAATCAAAAGATACCATGACCAAGATGAATACTGTCCTCACCTCTGATGACTTTGACTTCATCATAGAAGCCATGAATTATGCTTCACTGAATATAGAAGAGAAACATGGAGAGAAGCAGGAATAAATGTATGATAGGATTGAAGTCGAAATTTGAGGGGTACAACCGGCTCTTTAATCTAGTCGTGCAGTCTCCATTGTGCCTCTACCATTGAGAGATCCAGAGTTGGGATATGATCCAACCCAACTCTACCGACTAGTTGAGACAGTCGAAGCTCGCCTTCAACAAGAACAAGAGGAAACAAAAAAAGCCACCTAGTCTTTGGTGCAACTACAAGGAGTTCTTGTAGAGTAGCACTGAGCTGCAAAATAGGAAAATATTTCTCTCCAAGAAAAATTCAATGAAGAAAAAGAACAGATACAACAAGGAAAAGAACAATTGCTCACGGAGCAACTCAAAGTGAAAGAAGTGCTCAGCAGATCACTTTGCTCTGTGACAATCATAGAAATAAAGGCAGAGGACAGAGTCACACAACAAGTAGAGAAGCTCACAAAATCTATCCAACAGCTACAACAATGCATAGCAAACTTAGCACTCCGCACAGTGCTCGAGACTCCACAGGATGTAAGGGATCAAAGAGAAGAAACTACTCAAAGCGCAATTGAGAGAATACAATTCCTTGCTATGGAATGTAATAAACTCACTGATTGCAGTGCCTAGACCTACGAGCAACTCACTAAGAATACAGAACTGAAGGCATTGGAGTCCCATCTCCAAGAGGTGAAGTATCAAGCCGAAACAATACAAGTGTAGTTGAAGCCCCTATCAGCTATGGAAAGAATGAAGCGCTCCCAAGAGAAACGCACTGCCCAACAACAGATCCAAACTATCTAGAGAAGATTTATGGAAGTAACTCAAAGGCTCCAAATTATACAAGATAAGGATTAGCAATTGTTCACAGAGGTCGAAGGCCGAGGAGAAGAACTGGAGCAGGCTGTCACTGTAGCTGAATAGCACCTAGAGGGACCTGTGAACGAGGTAGTGATCCAAGAGTTCGTTGCACAAGAGGCCATGGAACAACAACAATTTGAAGCAGCTCAATTCAATATCGAGGCTTTTGAAGGAGAATTACCCAGATCAAAGTGACTCAAGACGATTCACAGGTGAGTGTTGGGGGCTTGTTGGCCCTTGACAAAGTTTTGGGAGATCCTTGGTCAATTTTGACCTATTTTGGGACTTTGACAGCCTGTCGAAGGAGGAGCGCAAGATGAAGCAGAGATCGCAAGATCCTGACTCCTTTTTGGGTCCTTTTTGGGATTTGGGATTATGTAACGAGTATGGGATGTCATCCCATGGGTTTAACCATGTTTAGGCCTATTTTGTAAAGTATAAATAAATGTCTAGGCAATGTAAGAAGGAGGCAGTTACAAATGGCTAAGTGCTAGATATATGTGATTGAAGGATTGTAAGTGCTTTGTGCATACTATGTGAGACTTGTAGAGCTAAGTGCAAGTCATTGCAAGAGGCTATGGAAGGTTGTGTGCTTAGATCTACTTGGGGAAGGAGGATCTAGTGAGATGCGCAAATGTCCTGTCCTATGTGGAGTAGGGTTTTGAGGCTCTGTGCATGTAACCTATTGAAGAAGCTAATAAAGAAGAAGAGTTGGTGTACATAGCCCTAGGGTGGGGGTGAACCACATATATGTTGTGTTTCTTTGCTTTGTGTAATGTGTTGATGTGTTTATGTCTTTACTTGTTAAGTTCTTTGATATAGATACATAGATATGTTTATGTTTTGTGCTAATGATGTATATGGATGTTAGATATGACTTATATGAATGTGCTAGTGCCTCAATATATTAGATATAACATACTTCTCTATGATAAGTTCTTAGATACATCAGATTTGATTGAATGATGCGATGCTTTATTTCATCTACGGAGTAGATAGTGGTTAAATATTGATGAATTGTTGGTGCTAAGTACTCTGTTAAGTATTACAATCACAGATTTGTGTCCCAGATAAGGTTGCAGACACCTAAGTCCTGCAACCACCCCTGCCTCTACCTCGGGTGAGACTTCATCTACTTCGCAGGTGTTTCCAAAAGGGACAGTAGTTAGGTTTTTTTTATTGCATTGTTGTAGTGTTGAACCCTGGGTCTGCCCTTGTGCCAACAGGAGGTCATAGGTTTGACCCCCCTCCCGTTATTTATTTCGATATTTTGAAGAATTTATAAGTGAAGAAGGGGAAGGTCGGGGTTTCAAACCACTAAGCCTCCAAAATTGCATGCACAACCTTGGTAAAGTATGGAAAAATATTAAATTAATAGGCCATGGAGGCTTGGGACTTTTTCCCGAGAGGGGTTCAAATTCCCTCCCTCTTGAAAATTGGATAGGAAACAACACTCAATATAACTATAAAAAACCAACTGATCAAAATAAAAAAATGTTGTATTAGTAATCTAAATCCTCAATCAACAAATTTAATGGCATGCAATCATTTAATGGCATGCAATCCTCCAACGAACCTATAAAATGAGACTAAGAGAGGAGGGGGGAGGGTCTTGCATTTCCCCATTTTTTTTTTTTTTTTTTACATGAGGAGTGTGGAAATCGCATGCACTCCTCCCATTTCTCCCATTTTTTACTATTTTTTCATTTATTTCCTCGAAGCACATGTAAAGTCAAAGATTTAATTTTGATTTTGACCTTCATTGATGGAGACCAAAAATGATTCCATAGGAGACGAAGTCAAAATGCGACATAGGGAATACCATTGGAAAGTTATCAATAGTCCCTTCAATAATATGCAATTATAAATATGATCTACTTCCACCCAAGCCCTTAATTTTGGCTAGGAAATTCTACTCTATGAAACCCTAATTTTCTCATGGAGCCCAAAAAATGCCCAAACCTGTGAAACATGCCACATTTCCATACGATATCCAATTGAGTGAAATAAAGTATCAATGAGTAACTTGACAATGTGGGAATGAAACCTTGAGATGAGTCTATTAAGTACTATTTTGACTTCCCTGAAACTCTATCATGCAAGTTGATTAGACCATCGTTCCTCAACCAATCTAGAGATTTGTTACAACTATAACTAGGTCATATGATGTCAGAATGAAGAAAATGAGGCACCATTTGAAAGTAATCTAAGTGTAATATTGCATGGAAAATTTGATTTTTCTGATTTTTAGCCTATCAACAACAATTTTTAAACCTTGAATCACTATACCAAGTTGGCCTTTGAAAGTAGTCATGAAATTGCAAAGGCTCGTTTTCAACAACCGGGGGTTGAAACCATGCATATGATATATCATTGGAAAGATATCGAACTTCCCTACATTGTTTCTAGGATTGATTTTCATTTTGATTTAGATATACGAATAGAAAATTATAAAGAATCCAAAGCTATGAATTTTTCCCATTTAGGAGATGTGAAATTTGTGTCCTTCGTAGACTAGTCATACAAACTCAAAATTAGGCAAATGATAGCTCATTGGAAATATTGTCTTGAGCCCTATAAGGTGGAACCAATGTATTTTCTACAAAATGAACATATTTAATTTTATTTCTTGAGAAATATTGTTGGCACAAGGGCAGACCCAAGGTTCAACTCTAGCAGCGCACCAACAAACCATAACTATTGGCCCTTACAGTAACACCTGTGAAGCAGATGAAGTCTCACCCGAAGTAGCAATAGGAGGGTTGCATGATATAAGTGTCTACAACCAGAGGAGATGCAAGATGATTTCAAAACAACAACGCAAAATATCCTAGATATTCTTAACAGTATTCTGCCTATTTTTGTGAAGTAAGTTATATATTCTTATCTTCGACAAGAAAAATAACAGTCCAATAATAGTGTAAAAGGTAGTAAATAACAAAGCATCAACCACATGGAAAAACAATATTTTACGTGGTTCACCCTCTCCCTAGGGCTACGTCCACAGAACTGTGTTTATTGATAGAATAGATGAAGATATACAGTTCTATCTGCACACTCAATTGCAGATCCTTCTCTCTCTTCCTCTTTATTTCCTATCCCTGTACACCTAGCTGCAAAGTTGATCTTCGCACCTAGTTGAAGACCCAAAATACACGAATTCCCTAAAACATAACACTTTTACATCTCAACACCACTATCACCTCCCATATCAACTCTTCTAGACCTCTATTTATACATTCCATGACTCTTAGAAAACCATAGATTGAAGCCTAGGTGCCAAAACCCATGGGTCCACATAACCCTCATTTTAAGGACTTCACCAACCTGTTCTTCCTTCTTCTCCATGAGGTTCTCCAAAGAACCCATTAATGTCTTCTATCACTTGCTGACTTGTCCATGATCTATCGTCTTTGTTACTTTGTCTTCCTTGATCTTCTCTTTCAACGACTTGCTTTCCTTTACTTCGTTCCTTATTTTATGATTCTTTAACCACTTCGACGTTTCCTTACTTTGTGTACCTTACATGCACTTCATACTTCACTTTCTTCCTTAATACATGACCAAGGGCCAATAGGCCCCCAACACTCACATGTGACTCATCCCAAGTCACTGCAGGGTTGAGCCTTCTGTATTACTTCGAATGCAAACTGTGTGGAGCAACCTATTTCTTATTTGTCCCTCCCTATCATGTGTAGACTATATTTTATGTGTCTAGTACCCAATTTCAACTGCACCTGGTACCTAGACCCTTCTTCGTTGGCTTTTACTGAGAGCTGTGAGGCAGCTAGTTGTCACAATATAGCTTCAAATGACTCCCATTTACTAAACCATCATTCCATTCTCCATTAAGAGTCTTCAACTGCGCAACTCCACCTTCTATAACATGGATAACCTCGAATGGCCCAAGCCAATGTGTCCTAAACTTTCCTGGATGCTTCATGAACTTGCTTTCATATTAAAGTACGAAATCTCCTTGTTTAAATGCTTTCTTCTTGATATGTCTGTCATGGTAAGCCTTTTCTCATTCTTTTTGTACTTGCTGATGAAATCCTACAATGAACTTGTCTTCCTCTATTTCCATCAACTGTGGGAGCCTATTTTTAACAGTGTCGATGTCATCCATACCTATAAATGTTGCAATTATTAAACTAGGAACCAAATATTCCATAGGTACCACCGCTTCTTGGACATAAACTAACATGAAGGGAGTCTTCATTGTTATCTTTTGCAAGTATTTCGATAAGTCCATAACACTGTTGGAATTCTCAAATCCCAATAATCTCTGTTAACACTACAAATCTTAGTCAGCGTTGTCTCCAAAATATTATTGAAATCTTTGACTATACCATTCGCCTATGGGTGATATGGTGTGCTCTTCTGATGGTGAACTTTGAACTGCTGATTCAAGGCTTCAATAGTTTTGTTAATGAAGTGTGTGCCTTGATCATTCATTGTTACACATTATTTTGGTCACTCTGGTGATGTCTTTACAAGTGATGCATTCAAGCTCCCACAAGGACTTTTTGCCTGAAAAAAGTGATTGTTGTCTTCTTCCAGAAAACACATTTTTAACATGAGTTCATAGGATCGCTATGTTATACGATGCGAAAATCCTTCATTCTCGTAGGCAACCCATACTTAGGGTGAAAACTTTTCACAGTCTTCTCTATAGGTAGGGTGTGAACCTGTTTCAAAGCTTGTAAAAGAGAAGAGGTCATGAAGGTTCTAGAAGGGAATATTCTAGAAAATGAGTTGGAATTCACATGGTTGGCATTCTACTAACTTCTCAGATTTAGTGGGATCATCCTCATCCATTTAACCATCTCTCCTTCTCCTATATATTGAAAGGTTTCTCATGGAAAAGGTTAAGCAAGATTGAATGAAGAACTAGTGAAAGAATTGTGTGAAGAACTCTGTTTAGACAGAAGCTTGAAGACTCTATTTGGTCTATCAAGTTGTACTGGATCTTCTTCATGTAAATGTAGAGAAAGTGCGTGTGTTGGAACCAAGGGTCACTGAAAGAAAGCTTGCGACATCAAGGCGATCTAATTGTATATTATACTTTCATTTAATATAATACAATGGAATGTCCCTTTCCCATAAAATAACTCTTATTTTATTGCATAATTCCTTGATCATATGCATAGGTTAACATTGAATATACTTTGCTATCTTTTCTTTGGTTGGTTTGTGTTGTCTTGGACCTAATTTCACAAGAGCACCGGAGCAAAGAAGGAACAACAGAGACCTAAGGAAGCAATATAAAGGTATGTCACTCATTCCTTCTTAGTAGTAGATTCAATGACCGCAACTTAGAGAAAGAGTCATGTCCTATTCTATTTTGTTCTAGATCTAGGTGGATCTAGGGAGATCTGTTAGTGTCCTCACCTACCGATTTATCCAATAACAAAATTGGCAACTCCACTGGGGATACAACCCATTTTGGTGGTTTTTACCTGGCCATTTTCTCTTGACCTACCCTTTTGCATTCCCAATCAATCTCTGAGTCTTGAGCATATCCTTACAGACTCCCTAGATCCAGAAATTCCCTCAAAAGTTCTATCATTTTTCCAAAATTGGCTTGATTACAAACGTTCTCTCACTGCACCTTTCTATAGCCTGCGAGAATCACTGAAGTTCGCACCCTAGTGTTAATTTCAGTGTGAACTTCTCACAACCTGCCTGTGTCTAGCCTACGAGAATCCTTAATTGTCACACTATACCCCACTGCCAGATTGCGAACTCACTTGTAAAAATTTTGAATTAAGTCTTTTTGTGTCTTCAGATGCCCAAATTTGTTTATGTGTCTGGGAAGAACTTTTATGTCTAGTGATTGACTATTTCTTGACTTCAAATTTCGCAAATGATTAGTTTTCGTATCTTTGGGCATCCAATTCTAGTTATGATATCATCAAAGATGAACCGCGCAGTTGTAGCTACACTATAGTCTTTAAATTCTCTTACTTTTGCCCATGTGGTCAAATACTTTGTAGCAGTGATGATATATCGATCTCTTTTGTGCTTTAATGGTGGGTTGATAGGTCCCACAAAGTCAATAGCCTATTTCTCAAATGCCTGTAAAGTTAACTAAGGTGCTAAAGGAATCTCATCCCTTCTAGAAGGATTCCCTATTCTTTGACATACATCGCAGGCTCTATAGTATTCCTTAGCATCCTTATGTAAAGTGGGCCACCAGAGGCCAACTCTGAGAACCTTTTGCGTTGTTTATTTCCCTGCATAATTTCCTCCTGCGATGCCTTCATGTGCTTCTGCAAGAATCATGGTATTTATAACTCCATAACACATATTATTAATATCTCATCTGGTCCCATCTTATATAATTGTTCAACTATAAGCTGAAAATATGCAATGTGAACTACCAATTGTTTCTTTTGAATAATTGTATACTCGTGAGGTTCCATTGATCAGGGGATCAAATTTTGCTCAATTTTCAAAGTGCTAGGAATGTGACGAAAATAGTTCCATTGCATCCGTCTCGTCTTCCTGATTCCGGCGGTATATTTACTTCGTCAAATGGACGCCGTATGGAGAAGATATCACGATTTGTTCGTCAAGCCAATCAGGCAAAAATTTTAGATGCTGACTGTACCTGTCCGTATAGTCTGTACGGTCTGACATGGCAGGGCCGTATAGTCCGTACAATGATGACATGGTAGTTGTTTATTGGTTGATTGTTGGCGAGTCGGGCGTTGACATGTGTCCTGTACCTGGCAAATGTTGTGAGGACATGTGGCCCAATCTAGAGGCACCACGTGTCACTCATTTTTTTGGTTCATATGGTTGTGTAAACTTATATGGGAGTCCGCGGGGTTCGACCCCGGGACCTCCCCCCATAGCATAGAGCCTTCGCACAACCACCCGGCCATTGGGCCATCGAATGGTTCTTGTTTTATATATGGTTTCAAAATATTTTAACATTGTTTATTGTATTGAACGGAGGGGGGTCGGGTCGAGGCCTAGCCCCGACCCGTGGATTTACCATATGACATATGACCATTGTAAAAACCAAAATGCACATGAATTGTATTGCATTCCATATATACCATATGTTATATTGTATTAAATATATGTGCGTGGGGTTTAGAACCATAACTAACGGTTAAACTTGCGTGGGGTTATTGTATATAACTCGTGGTTTTGTTATATGACCAGTGGATTAATATGTTCAGGAGTTATACGGTTTTGAAACGGGAATAATGACTTAACCACTTGTTTTCCTAGCGCACGGTCATATGCGCCATACGCCCAGGTGCCGAGGCGGTTAGGGGCTGGCGCACCCTTAACCATTCTACGGTTTGCACCATTGGCGCGGTTGCGCCCGGTGCTGGGTTTTTGTGCTTAAATGAGCGTGTGAGCCAGGTTCAAAGGAGGAGGGTGTGAATTGTAGAACTAGAGATAGCAAGCTTAAAGAGGGAGACTTCTAGGAGGCCTAACTTCTTCGTTTTTCGACCGATTGAGGTGTCGAAAGAGCCCAGACAGGGGTTTTGGGATGCTGGGAAGCCATTGGAGCAGTCGGTTTGTCAGTTTGAGCATTGTA
>JZKD02S1673033.1:569715-594704 GCA_000966675.3 Picea glauca | reverse complement strand
GATCCATTGGAAGCTGGACCAGGAGATGTAGCCCATAAGAGGGGTGAAATCCTTTATCAATTGTTGTGCTTATGTGTTTATGTTCATTGATTATGTTGTTGTCTATGTATAATTTTCATAAGTAATCCTTTAATTTATGTGTTACAAACTGATACTTTTTCTTTAAACACATAACATTCACTTGCAATAAGTTTTTCAAATTTTTTCAAGTCTTCTTCAATTTTAGATCATCCATTCTTGTGGACAAGAACTGAACTATCTCAGAAAAGAGATCATCGACTTTCCTGATGGCCAACAAATGTGCATCTGGTAGTGTGTCATCCAAACTGGTAGGTTCCTCTCCATGTTCTAACCTAGATAAGTGGTCAGGTCCCTTATTCATTCTTCATGGCTTGACCACAATCTCAAAGTCATACTCCTGGAATAATAATAGCCATCTTCATATTCTTCCCCCCAACACTGGCTTGTTGACCAAGTACTTCAATGTAGAATGATCAGTAAACATATTAAAATGTCCTCCCAACAAGTAGTGTCTAAACTTCTGCAACGCATACACCATAGCTAAGACTTCTCTTTCAATGGTAGTATAATTCATTTCAGATGTAGAAAGCTTCTTGCTAGCAAAGGCTATAGGGTGGTCAATATCTCTTGCACCTGGTTGTGCTAATATTGTTCCTAATGCAATGGATGAAGCATCGACATGAACATGGAATTCCTTACTCCAATATGGAAAAACCAAAATAGCCGCAATGATCATTTTCTTCTTTAATGTGTCAAAGCTCTACCGACATTCCTCTATCCATTGAAACTTACTATCCTTATTTAATAGCTTCTCCATAGGTGTTTTTATCTGTGTGTAACCCTTAATAAACTTTGTGTAGTATCCAGTGTGTCCCAATGTAGTGTGAAACTGTATAAATGAATTCGGAGGAGGTAGATCAACATTGATAGCAATATTGGAAGGATCTACCAACAACCCCTTCTTACACACAATGTGTCCTAACAACACTCCAAAAGGTGAAAAGAAAATACACTTCTTCAAGTTCAAGGAAATATGACATTTCCTGCACTTATCCAAAATCAATATCAAACATTCAATATGATCTTTCAATAGACTAAAAATGGTCCAGTCATCAAAGTATGCCTCCAAAAACTTATGTAAAAATTCCTTAAATGCTTCGACCACCACCCTGGAAAATATGGTTGGTGCATTCTTCAAACCAAAACGCATCACAGTGTACTGAAAAGAACCCCATTATGTTGCAAATGTAGTCTTATGTATGTCCTCCTTAGCAATTTTGATCTGGTGATAGCCTGAAAATCCATCTGTGAATGAATAAACTTCCTGTCCTCCTACATTATATATAACTTCATCAGTAAAAGGTGTAGGAAATGGATCAGGTAAACATGCATCATTCAATTTCCTTAGATCTACACAGATTATGATTTCTCCTATCTTCTTATCTTGGACCACCATAGGGTTGATCCATTCAGATTCTTCGATTGGTTCTATAATTCTTGCTTCCATCATTCTATATAATCCAGTATTAACTTTCTTCTTGTACTTGGGATTCATTCTGTAAGGCCTCTGCTTGACAGGCCTTGCATCTGCTTTCAAAGGAATCTTCATTTCTCCCATGGGCCCTTTAATTCCCTTCATGTCTATGAACTTGGTTGGAAACAAGTCCCGATACTCATGCAATAGTTATGTAATCTTACTAATAGTAGCATCATCCCAATAGTCTCCAACATTTTCCAACTTAGGTGCTTTCTTTGTTCCAATATTAATCTTGTTAATTTTAATAGGTTGCCCAACAAAAGGTAATGCAATCCATGGCCCTTCTATATCTCTTTGTCATTCAGTTTCTGAAATGTTCACATTCCTAGGGTCATCATCCTCATCAACATTAATATTATAACAAACTTGTAACCATTGAAGAGGCACAGTCCATTCATCTTCTTTTTATTCAAGAGGGGGGTCAGGTTCCTCCTAAAAGACCTTTTGTCTTATAATTTGTAAATCCCGATCTATTGTGGGGTGTTGAATTTCAAATAGGAACGTAGTTGTAAAGTTCTAGGTCATACCATACCAATCTGTAGTGACTAAGCATACTTCTTATTGAATATACCAGTTGATAGGCATAATATATAAGGTGTTAATGAACTTATGTACCCATTGTTCTTTAGGAATGTTTCTCCAGGATTCCTCACGACTTTTCACGTGGTCCTTAGGAAAACTCTAACCCATGTATCGAACTTCACAACCTTCAAATTGGTATGAAAAGTGCACTGTCAACAAGGTGCGACATTGTACCCACTCCACGATGTTATTATTGTGTGTTCCCCACCATCTAGTTGGTGTTTCTTTCAAGGCTTAATCTAGTGCCAACAACCTCTGTTTTACTGGTTCCGTTCCTTCAAATTCAAATAGAAATGTCTCTAAATTATTCAAGACATCAAATGTAGGAAGATTACTTACTTCTGTGCCAATCCAACAAACTGCCTTAGTCAATCTAGCACACCTCCACATAGAGACTTCATACATTATGTTCTGCCAATTTTCCAATGCTTCTTCTGAATCTAATGAGCATGCACTTTCACTTCGCCAACTTAGATTTCCATATGTTGTAGGATTAATATAATCATGTTATCATGCTGTCATTTTATATATGTTTTCTAGATCATAAGTTTTTATCGGACTAATCGGTAGGTGTAGACACTAACAAATCTCCCTAGATCCACCTGGACCTAGAACAAAACAAGACAAGAAACGACTATTTCCCTAAGTTATAATCATTGAATCTGCTAATAGGGAGAAATAAGTGACATACCTTTATATTTCTTCCTTAAGTATTTGTTGCTCCCACTTCACTCCATTTCTCTCATGAGGTCAAGTCCAAGACAACACAAACAAACCAAAGTGAAGATAGAAAAATGTATTCAACTTTAACTTATGCATATGATCAAGGAATTACACAATAAAGTAAGAATGACTTTATGGGAAAGGGACATGTCGTTGTATCATATTAATTGAAACTAGAAGATACAACCTGATCACCTTGATGTCGCAAGATTCCTTTTAGTGACCCTTGGTTCTAACACACACACTTGCTCTATACTTGCATGAAGAAGATCCAATTCCTCTTGATAGACCAAATAGAGCCTTCAAGCTTCTATCAAAGAAGGGTTCTTCACACAATTATTTCATTCAATCTTACTTAACCTTTTCCATGAGAAACCTTTCAATATATAGGAGAAGGAGAGATGGTTACATGGATGAGGATGATCCCATAAAATCTGAGAAGTCAGTAAAATGACAACCATACGAATGCCAACTCATTTTCTAGAAGTTTCCCTTCTAGAACCCTCGAGATCTCTTCTCCTTTCCAAGCTTAAAAATAGGTTCTCACCCTATGTATAGAGAAAACTGTGAAATTTCTCACCCTAAGTGTAGGTGGCCTACAAGAATGAGGGATTCTCGCACCCTAGTCCATAGGTAGACTGTGAACTCACCTTAAAACTATGTTTTTGGAAGGAGACAAGGGCCACTTTTCTCAGGAAAAAATTCCTTGTTGGGAACCTGAATACACCATTGTTAAGATATCACCAAGATGACCAAAATCATGTGTAACAGAATGCCCCCCAAAGTGTGAAGCCGGAATCAGTGACAATCGAAATACTTTGTAAACTGCGTGTGTGTGTCAGAAACCAGGAGTGCACCTAATCAGAAACCTGCAAACAACCAAGCATCTACAAAATATAATACCAGTTCTGAGGTAGGCATTCCCATACTCAGATCACAGGCATATGACATCATGAATGTAGGTCATGGACACAAATAATACACCGTGGATCCATGCCATCAAAAATACTGCATAGCCACCAGGAATACACTGTGGATCTATGTGAGAAGACTCAAATTAGGATGACATAGCCACATGACATACAAAATGGATCTATGTGTCGATGAAAATCATACATACTCCATCGTAGCCTGGATCAAAAATATGAAACCTAGCGTCTTCAATCCCATCACCTGAAAATTACTAATCTAACCATGTGATTACATGTGCCAAAGTCTAACATGGTAGAAACCACTTGATTACCGTTCATTGATGAAACCGTTAACAAGTGCGAGGGAAATCACCATTAATGTCAATGACTCCCAAGGTACACTAGTACAATCCACCAAATGTGAATAAATGAGTTGAGGTCGAACATTCGACGAAATCTCCTGATTAGGGGTCAATGATGAAAACCCACTGTCAAAAGTGAGGAAACCTGCCATTGAGGCATGCAAGTTCCAAGGTACCAAATAATTTATAAGTCTTGTTTCTGGATAATGAGTTGGAGTCGACGAAACAAGACTCATCACAGGAGGGCCTTGATGTATCCCCCATCAATTACATAAAATAAGTGATAGATTTTGAAGGTGAAAATGAGTATGAATATAGATGGAAATGGACACAGGGAAGGCCGACTTTGTAAGAATGGACAATTGCAGATGGCCAACTCAATAGAGGTTTTGGATGAACTTCTCTTGAACATATGAACAACACGACCAAGGATTTGGCAGCACTGACTCAGATATGACTGAGGATATGACCTCGTAGCAAGTCTAAGGAGAGACAAATGGATTTCCCAAATTGGCTTCAAATAATGAATAGGGGGTGTCATGTTCAAGAGAGACACTTACTGCCAAAAATATGAATACGAAAACAAATCCCTTTCCCAAATTTTCCCCCACCATTTCTGGCGAGTACCTCTTTATTTTTACACAAGATTGAGGAGGATAACATATGCTTGTTGATGTAAGATCATCCTTCAGATGAGTCACTTGGAATATATTTAATGAACCCTAGGAAGGAGCGGCTCGGTCCCATTATAGGTCTTTCGATGTTTGTTTAACGAGTCCAAAGATAGAAAACTTGAGGCTTTTTCATGTTTTGAGAATTTGAAAAACACTTAAAGAGAACTCTCTCAGTTCCTTTTTCATAAAATAGTTCGACATGATAGAAAAAGTGATAAACTATCGCCCATCGAATGTTTTTTTCAGATACTTTTACGAGCGTGAATAGAACAAGGTCGCTCGACAATCTTTTCGATTTTATGGAGTGTGAAAAGAGCTTAAAGGATACTCCTTTGGGTTCATTGTTTTCATGTTACCATGATGAGTAAGAAAAGATGAGAAAAGTATACTTGGTTACGTTCTCATGTATTTTAGAGCGTGAGAAAGAATGAAGACTAAGCTCAAAGTTTTTCTAAAAAACTATAAAAAGCAATTGTACATGTGACGAAAAAAAGAAAAACATCTGTACTCTTTCGTGTGGACTTCAAAGTCATTATATCTGCAAAAATTCACACTCATAGGGATATTAGGTATTAGGTGTGATGAATAAAAACAATATAAAATTCAACAAAAATGGTAAAAAGTAAATAGATGTGGGTGAAAGGGATTTTACCATATTCATTGTGATTTTTCCAAGAAATTTGCCTAAAAAACCTCGTTTTACCTCCAATTTCATCGCTCGATCGCAGGAAGCACAGAAAACCATTTGGTGAACCATCTCTATCAACGAGGTAGGCTCTTAATCTCCTATCTTTTCCATGGTTTAGTTTTTATTTTCATTAGCAAATTTCAAGGTTTTGAGTTTGTTTTAGGGCCAAAACTTGTGCCCATGCATTCTCCCAGGCTATTCATATGGAACTACAAGAATGCATGATTCTCATAGGTGGCCTCAAAGGCACCCGCGAGAATCTCACACTGTGCTAAAGGGGCACCTGCGAGGGCTGAAAAATGAAAATTAACTTTGATTTTTTCTCAATGAAAAATATGCCAAGGTTTGAAATGAGTTGTTGACTCTCTTCTTATGGTTCTTGTGTAGGCATTTGACCGTCACGATGCTAGAGTGGCACGAAAGAGAACATGAGGAATATGATGCTATTGTCGAGAATGACCCAGGTACTATTGTTTCCCTTTGAGACTGTGAACTCTTGAAATTCTTCTGGATTTCGGGCATGAGGGCCCAAATCAGGTTGTTGGAGTACCTGGTTCATATGTGGGACGTGGACCAGTAGTTGTTTCACATGGGAGTCCACACCTTGACCCTAGATATCGAGGATATCTACTTTCTGATAGGGTTATCATGGCATGGGTACCATGCTATCTTGACCAGTAGCTGAGGTGGTGGACTCCCTATGAGTGAGTATTGTTTCTAGTACTGCATTCTAGAGGCAAAAAGAAGCAAAGGCAAGGTGGTTATCTGGGGGGTCCAAGATTTGACCCTGCGAACCATCTTGTTCACCATATCACACATGGCTGGGAGCGCAGCTCCACACATGGATCTCTAGAGCTACTTACAATATGTCGTAGAGTGCACAGAGCCATGATTCTTAAACTATTCAGATGCAGTTCTCCGTAGTATGAAGAGGTAGTTGAAAAAATGTAGGAAGGGTGACCTGAAGCAGTTCAAGTACTGATCACTTTTGGTGTCCTTCTTTCCTGAGAGGGTTCCATTACTGAGATTACAGGTTGAGTGGGGTTTACCGGCCCCACAAGATCTGAGGATGTTGAGGTGGTGCAACCTCATGGCCCGACACGTAGTTGGGCCTATCATCAAATACAATGATTCATTCTTTGACTGGTTGTGTCTATAGATGCTGATGGTTGATGACTATGCCTATGTTGGATTGGACTTCCAAGGGGATTTGGATTTATCCCTACCTGAGGATGCTTAGTGGGGTGACCTAGGTAAGAAGTACACATTTTGTTCTTTTAAATGTTTTTGTGATTTTTTTCATATAAAATGTTTTTATGTTTGTCCAAGAACTGATTAAAAATCTATTTTTGATGACATAGATGTGGAGCCATACCGACCTCCAGGCATGTCTCCTATTCAGCGACGAGGAGAGGCGGCTCCTATGGTGCGATGGGATGTCAAAGACTATGAAGTAGTGGAGAAAAACTTGGAGGGGTTGACTGTTGAAATTTCGGACATGACTATCGAAGATATCCCTCGGCGTTATCAGTGCCATACTATGGGCGTGTCAGAGTCTATTGACTGACTATTTCATAGGATTTCCCGGGAAGTTGTGTGTTATCGGTAGCATCACCCATGATTTTACTTTGTAGAAGCTATGAGCTTAAGATTTTGACATTTTGGTCCTTGGACAGAAATGTTTTGTAAAAACTTTTGATCGTTATATACATATATACAGCTTCTACCAACTTATCTTGTGTTGTGTGATACATGTGATGTGATTGGTTTATAAATGGCCCAAATGTCTATCTAATACATAGTTAGCTAATGCATCAGTTAATGTATTTAGATATCTAGGAATATGCTGATACTCAATATAATCAAAATAGCGTTCCAAGAGGTGAATTCGTAAATATACCCATAATAAAGTAGGACTTCAAATAGCATAGACATTACTTAACTGTAGTACTACTAGCTGTGAATTGAGTCATACAACCAAGTGACGGATATCAAGCGAAATAGCATCAATCAACAATTTGATAACGGTGCTATACTATGCAATATTATTGGTTGCATGGCCAAGACACACACCTCATAGAGTGATAAGTTCATTTGTAGGGGCGTAAATTTCCCAAGCAGCAGAAGAGAGGTTCTGAGTACTACGGCTAGCACCATCAGCGAAGCTAATGTGGGGTAGCCAAGACTCCAACATATGGAAACCAAACACAAGGAAACAAAAGGGCAGAGACCAGATAATGAAAAGCATACTACAGTAACACACAAGAATTATGATACAATAAAATACAAGTACTCATGCATGGGTGATCTTAGGCATAGTACTTCTTTAAGTACAACCCATTTCTGGGTTCACTCAAATGGATACCATCGTAATCTACTAACTCGTAAGCTCCTTTCTCCAAAACTCGTCTAACGATGTAAGGACCTTGCCACATAACTTCAAATTTTCCATCTCCTAGCATGTCCCGATCTTGTTCATAAAGGAGAACCAGATCACCTTCGGAGAAAACGCGAGGTTTGACATGTTTTTTGTATTAGGCTTTAACGCGTTTCTTCTGGGATTCTATGACTAGGGTGGTGTCGCGTCGTGTTTCGTCTAATCGTATGAGATACAACAGATGGTCTTCTTTGGCAAAAGTGTTTGGTAGGAGTTCGATGGCTAGTTTAAGGGAGGGTATCTCACATTCAATCGACATGATGACTTATAGACCATAGACTAAATGGACTGGTGTAAACCCGATAGCAGACTTAACGGATGTCTGGTAAGCCCACAATGCTGAAAACAACATTGTGTGCCAACTCATTTTGTGAATCCCTATCATTCGTCGAAGCATGGTAATGAGGACTTTGTTAATTGCTTCGACTTGGCCCTTGGCTTGTGGGTAATAGGGTGTTGAGTTTTCATGGTGAAGACCCAACTTTTCAGTGAGTTTGGACATCATGAAGTTTCTAAAGTGGCTACTGTGATCGGTGACGATAGCCTGAGGAACACCAAAACGAGCTATGATGTGATTGAAAATGAATAATGTTGCGGTCTTTCCGGTGTTTTCAAATGTCGGCATCGCCTCGGCCCATTTCGTAAAATAGTCTACGGCTACAATAATGTATCCATGCCCCCCAGCCAAGTGAGGGTGACATGTCATGAAATCAATACCCCATTTCGCAAAAGGACTGACGGAGACCACAGGGTGAAGAGGAGCGGGATGTGATCATATTTTATGGTTGTAGGTCTGGCAAGCGTGGCATTTTTGGATGGAAATTATACAATCGTTAAATAAAGAGGGACAAAAATACCCAGCTCACAATATATCCTAGGAAGTAGCATACCTAGACATATGACCACCAAAGGCTCTAGAATGGCAGTCATTTAGGTCTTTCTCGGCTTCATCAAATGTGAGGCAATGTTGAAAAATTGAGTCAATCCCATGATGATAAAGAGTATCATTGAGGATAATATACTGATAGGCTTGGTAGCGTATTCGACGACGGTCAATACTAGACAAATTGGGCTGGAAAGTCTAGGTTTGGAGATATATGATGATATCTCTGCACCATAGATCATTGGAACTAATCAGGAAAAGGGATTCATCAGGTAATGAATCGGCTGCTACATTTTCCGTCTTAGAGTAGGGAAAGTCGCATATCAATTCGGAAAAAACTAAGGATTTCTTAGACTTAGCGTGTTCAAATTCTAAGTCAAACTCTTGGAGTACCACAATCCATTTGGAGTATTTTCCCCCTAGAAGTTGACAAGTGAGGATGTGTTGCATAGGGTTGCAGTTAGAAATTACCGTAGTCTTACGAGAGAGGATATAGTGTCGGAAACGTTGAATTGCTTGGACGGATGCCAAGGCCAGTTTTTCGACATGTAAATACTTGGTTTCGGTAGGCGTTAGACTTCAACTCAAGTAATAGATGACATGTTCTTCATGAGAATCATCCTCCTAGATGAGAACCATAGATATGGTGTAATCCGAAGCTGCAAGGTAGAGGAAATAATCACATTTGTAATCTAGTGGGAAGAGGAGCGGGGTACGTATCAGGGATAGTTTCAAAGCTTTGAAGGATTTGTTAGCAATGGTATCCCAGATGAACTCGACCCCTTTTTGAGTAGTCGTGTAAATCCAAGAGTTAGCTTGGCATAGTTTGGGATGAAACAACGAAGAAAGTTTGCTTTCCCTTGCAAACTTTGTAACTGGCGAAGAGAAGAAGGAGGGGGAAGATTGAGAATTGCCTCAACCTTTAAAGGATCTACCCTGATCCCTTGATGTGAAACATTAAAGCCTAGAAGTTGGCTAGATTCTACGCAGAAAACGCATTTGTGAAGATTCAAGCATATATAGTAAAACTGACATCAGAGGAAAATGGCTCAGAGGTGTATTGGATGATCGACACGGCACATGGAATGAGCGGGTAAGTCATCGAGATATGGCTGCACGATGTGCTGGATATCATGGAAGGCATAAGACATAGCATGCTGAAAAGTTGCACTAGCGTTTTTTAGACCAAAAGGAAGTTTTCGATAAGCAAAAGTGCCCTAAGGAAAAATAAAAGTGGTTTTGTGTTGATCCTCGGGAACAATATCGATTTGATTATATCCATAGAAACCATCCATTAGAGAGAATATTTCACTTCTAGCACAATCGTAGACAATCTAGTCGACGAAGGGGGTAGGAAAGTTGTATTTAGGACAAGCTTTGTTAATATCCCTATAATCAACACACACGTGGATTGTGCCTTGTTTCTTGTTGATCAGGACAAGATTGGAAACCCAATCAGTGAGAGCCACCAGGTAAATAAAGTCGTCTTTGAGAATTTTCTTGACTTCAAGATTGATAGCAGCCGCTTTACATGGGTGGACTGGACGAAGGCGTTGTCGGACAGGTTTAGCATCTGGGTATGTCTTAATCTCATGTATCACAATGTCGGGGTCAATACCCAACATTTCTTCATAGCTTCAGGCAAAGATGTCACGAAATTCTTTGAAAAGTGACTTGTAGGTGATGATTTCATCAGGGGAACATGAAGCTCCGATATGCACATTTTTTACAATTCCAGGTTTTATGGATATCTCGAGGGGAATGGTGGGTGATATATTGCTTAATTTCCCTTCGGAAAACACATCGTGTGTGGACTCGGGAATGGTGGAAATTATGACAATGGTCGACGGGGTCAAGATCCGTTGGTATCTCTCGATGTTGTGTTGTTCAAGGAAGAGGATGGAATGATGATGTCCATCGTCCCAGGGGGTGTCTTCAATGACAGATATAATCATCTCGTCTGTGGGAAAAATGATGTGGAAAGGATCTAGAGATAAATCACCAAAAGAGGGGGTTGGAGGAGTTGTCGATTGAATGGCCTGATAGGAAAATTTGATCGGACTCAAAGGCATTTTGTCACCGTAACAAAGATGATTGTCGGGGTCGGGTACCATCCATGGGTCATGAGACGTAGGGGTTCCATGAATAGAGGTGGAGATCATGTTGATTGAAGCGACAGACGGATGTGGAACATTGGGTGGTGGGATGGGGAAGGTACCCATTAACGAGGAGTCTTTCAGAAGACCCACACTGACATTCTCATATCCTGGGGGGGTTTAGAAATGACCAGTACGTTTCCAGTACACACATCTGAGTTAAAGAAGGCTAATTGGTCGACGATAATTACCTTTCCTTGATGTGGGAAACATACAAAACGAAAAAGATTCGACACAACTGCGCGCATGTAATCAATCCAACTACGGCCAAGTAGAAGGATGTAATCAAGAGGAGCGTCAAAGACTTCCACTTCAACTTGGACCATTTTTCCTTCTAACATGATTGGTAATGAAGGGAGGAAACCGTAAGGATTAAAAATGGAGCCATTAAAGGCTTTGAGTGTGTTATGGGATTCAATCAAAGGGGGAGAGCCAATGTCTTTCCAGCAGGTAATAGACATGACACACGTCGAGGTACCCTCGTCGATAATAGTTCTACAAATATTTTTGTCGAAGACAATGACTTGTATTTGGAATGCGAGTTGAGGGGGTAACCTTGGAATGTGATCTTCTAAGTCAAAAATTATTAAATTCGTATCCATAGGGTCGATTCCACCGATAGATTTCAATAGTTCCTTCCGTTGTATGGGACAAATTTGAAGGACTTCGAGGGCTAACATTTCAGATGGTGCTTGGGCCAAATCTTGAACAATACTGTAGTTCTAGGCAGCGCGGGCATGAGGATTGAAATTCGATTTCTGAATGACACCTTTTGGAGGAGGGTGAAGGACTGTGTCGAAGCTCGGTTGTTCAATATGAAGAGGACCATTGGTAGGTGGAGTCGTGGGAGATGGTTGGACCAATGAAGGAGGTATAGCATCAACCTTCTCTTTAGTGGAGGAATAATATTTGGCTCGAGTGGTAAGTGTGATGTTGTTTTACTTTGAATCTCCTGTACACATTAAGACATAGGATGTATTGGAGGGGGAGGGTTGGTCGTGAATGACCAATTGGGCCTGTTGTTGAGAAGGAAAAGGTTGTGACAATACGGCCAAAGTGGGTGGTTTTGTGGTCCCTTGAAGGAACTTGGTAACCTCGGCTCATCGTGGACAATCCTTAGTGTAGTGATCATCACCATAGATAAGACAAGGGTATCAAGGTTTGCGCTTATCCCTATCGTCAACAGGCAATGTTTTGGTTCTCTTTGCTTGTGAATTATTTTTGTCCTCCTTATTCTTACCCTTTCCCTTTCTGGATTTGTTTTTACCGGTGGGGGTAGATTGAACAACATTTACCTCAGAAGTCTTGCCGGTGGGAGGGGCAGGAGATGGAGCATTTTGAACATTAGAAGAAATGGGTTTAAGGTTGTTTCTATAGGTTTGGACAGAATGCAGTTGGGCATGGGAAGTTCCAATCACACAATCAACTACATGAGAAGCAGCAGGAGTACTTGAAGTGGTGGAAGTAGAAGGACGAGGTGCATCAGGGAGTAAGTCGTAAAGAGTACTCGTTTGTGAGTAAATGAGGTCAAGGTATTGAGCACGACTAATGGCATGTTCTTCTGTGACAACTCCACCCATGGTGATGTCATGACCAATGTTGTTCACAAATGATTTCATGAACCATTCTGCCAACAACTGATCAGGAAGTTCGAGTTTGATGAGACGTTGTCTCTGTCGCCATTCATGAATCTGATCAGAGATATGAGTGGTTTTGGTTTGTTTGAAAGAAATCAAAATCTCGATCCAAGTTTCATAGAAGATCGGTAACTAGTAGTGGGTGAGGAAATCCATAGCGAGGGTGTTAAAGTCAGTGAAGAAACCTCGTGGTAATTATATATACCACTTTGTGGTAGAACCCTTGAGAGTTATTTGAAAAAGGCATAAAAGAATAGAGTCATCCATCAAGGAGTTGGATGAGCACCAAAGGTGAAAAGTCATGACGTGATTGTTCGGGTCCTCTCCCTCTTTGCCATCGAATTTAGGGATGTCAGATGGTAGTTTGGTCGGTATAGCGGGCCATTGGGGAGAGTGACAGATCGGATCATTTAAAATCCTCGACAGATCCGGGAGGTCCAGGGTGGCTAAGAAAGGTAATTGTCTATTCACATGCGGGTACTAGTGAATTTGGGGAGGGAGTCCCGTCGGCAAACCAGTGGGACCATAAGCAGTATGCATATAATGCAAGGATCCAGGCAGATTCGATGGTTGTTATGGAGGCAAGTAACTCATAGGGTTGTACCCTTGAATGGGGGTGTGGGGTTGAGCATTCGAGCCCCAAATAGGATTAGACATACATGGATATGGTTGACCTATACTAGGGGGTATAATGGATGTAGCTTGAGGTTGTTTTCCCCCAGTCGATTGAGGATTATGTTGTATTATATGGTTCCAATACTGGGCCAAGGATGGAGGTATGTTTTTTCCATAGGGTGGGGTCGGTAGGGGTTATCCTCCAATCGGGGGTTGTGTTCCAATCGGGGGTTTTGTTCCAATTGGGATTTGCCCTGCAAGGAGGGGTTGAGTTGGGCCTCCTTGGTGAAATTGTCCACCAACAGGAATCTGATAATTTGGTGTGAACAATGGAATGGTGACACTAGGATCAGTGCCTCTGATAGAGGATGGAAAAGGTCCTCTGAAAGGGGGCGGAGGAAGTGTCGGAATGAAACTGGGAGGAGAGTGCCTAGAAGGAGTGGGACCACCAGGAGTTCCATATGTGATTTGCATAGGAGCAGGGATAGAGGCATTCAATGCAAGGTATCCAGGTGGAAGTATTAGGGTGACTTTGGGCGAAAGAGATGTGCCAATAGGGTCTTGGCTAACCATGGTAATCCCGGTGTGAAGACTCATAGTATCTGTGTAATGGACCATTTGTAAAGGGGGAGTCAAGATGTGGTTATCTCATGGAGCTTCTGTACCAGGAAAATAATAAGCAGTAGTAAAAGGTACTACATTTGGATCAGATGTTTCTGGTAGCACAGGTGAGACGATGATATCAACACCTGATCCTAAGCCAAAAAGATCCTGTCTAAAAATGTCAGTAGCCCAAAAAGGGTCTTGACCCTCAGGTCCTAGGAAAGGTCTAGTCGGTGATCCAGAAGATAGAACAACCAAGTCTCTGGAAGAATTCGGTCACATAATATGTCTCTCAGAGTTGGGGTGAAGTTGAAAGTCCTCTCGAGAATTGGAAATTTAGAATCGTTCTAGAGAGTCAGTTCTTTCCACTTGTGGAGTGGTGATGTATTGGACTTCACTCTGTTGAGGAGAGCCCTTCGGTGAGTTGGTAGGCAAGGGTTGAGAGCCTTCCATATTTTTTGGGGGTAAGCCTTGAAAAATACATGAACAACATGGAGGGTCAATTGTGAATGAGTTAAAAACTTACGAAGAAAATCCTATGGTCAACTCGGGTAAACAAACAACATGCGCTAGTAAAAAAAATCTAGGAAGTAAGACCAAGCAAACAAGACCTAATTCCAAAGTCACTAGTTGGTGATGAAGTCCAATGTCATGACCATGAGACAAGAAGGGACTAGGCTAGGGTGGAAAGTTATCTTGATGACCTGCTTAACGGACTTACACCCTAGTGCAATCTCCCACATATAATTGTGGGTATACCCTCCAAGGAGCCCGAGTGAGTTTGGCCAACGTCGATTCTAGGTACCGTGAAGACTTTCCCCTTCACAGTCACCTCATGTAAGACCCTAAGAAGATAGGCCACTAAGGTTACCACCAACAACAATAGAGCCTGGGGGGATAGTCGACAGTTCGATTCACACGCAAGGGTAGGGTATCTAGGCCAAAATCAGCTTGAGAGGCTTCCACTCATCATTGTGGGTATACCTTCAAGTGAACCTCGTAATACGTGCAATATCTACACCGATATCAACAAAACAGGGTGAGTAACTCTGTCAATATCAATGTGACCTTGGGTTTGACCCTTGTGTGAGAAGGGCTTCCCAGGACAAAATGTTGCAAATGGAATTTGACACTCCTTACCACAAGATGCTATTGTGTTTTGTGCTTTGGAGAGTGTAACTCTCTGCCTGTTCCAAAGCTCTAGCCTAGCTAATGTTGGTGTAATATAGTCCTAGAAAAGAGTTACTAGTTAAGTTTTAAAATTTGTGCGATGTTATTAAAGGCTGTTGTTACTCAAAGGAGACGGAAATGAAACCGATGTTGTGTGAGACTCTGACCCAACAATGCATAGATAGGAATGAAATATATCAATTTTTGTTCGATGAATCCTATTTACAAGAGGGAAAGAGAAATTTTCTAGAACAACTTGAACTACGATATATGATCTTCTTTGAAATGAAATATCAACGAATCATGAACAATGCCAATTCTCTATTCGTTCAATTTCAACAATTGAATGCCAATATTTTCGAAATAAAAAATTTCTTTAAAAAGAAAAATGTTTTTTAATTTTCAAAAGAAACTACACGATAGTGGTGGAACTAAGAAAAGCCAGCAACTAATGAAAATAAATATACAAAAAACCCAAACCAATCTTTCAATGAAGAAAAAAATAACAAGCAGACAAGACTAGTCTTTTCAAATGCATGAGGGTAACAATTTTCCAAGTAATGAGAAATTGAGAAAGAAAATTAATCCCAAATTTTAAACCGATCACTAGCTCACAACCAAACAAGCACTCAGATTTCAGGACCAGATATTATATCCTTGTTAAGAAAAGGTCAAGAGATAACAATTGAGAAAAAATGAACAAGAAGTGCTTTCGATTTCCGAAGACTAATCATTCACAAAATTTGAAGTCAAGAAACAATCAATCAGTGGCCCAAGAAGTTCTTTTCAGACACAGATACAAATCTGGGCATCTGAGCATACAGAAAACCTTAATCCCAAAATTTTGCAAATGGGTTCACAAGCAGGAAGTGGTGTACAGTGCGAGAATGGAGCATTCTCGCATGCTAGTCACAAGCAGAGTGTGAGAGGTTCGCATTGGACTGAAAAGAAATATGCAAACTCTAGGGGTTCTCGCAGGCTACAGAAGGGTTCAGTGCTAGAATGCCTGAAACTAAGAAAAATTTGGAAAAAAGACGAAATTTTTTAAGGAACCTCTAGACCCAGAGAGTTTGTCAGGGTCTCCTCAAGACTCAGAGATTGATAGAGATGAAAAAATGGTAAGTTAAGAGAAAATGGCCAAGGAAAAACACCAAAAAACACTAAAAAATGGGTTGCATCCTGAACGGAGTCGTCAATTTTTTTATCGGACTAATCGGTAGGTGCGGAAACTAACAGATCTCCTCAGATCCACCTGGATCTAGAACAAATCAAGACAGGACATGACTCTTTCCCTAAGTTATAATCATTGAATCTAGTAATAGGGAGAAATAAGTGACATACCTTTATATCACTTCCTTAGGTATTTGTTGCTCATGCTTCACTCCAGTGCTCTCGTGAGGTCAAGTCCAAGACAAAATAAACCAACCAAAGTGAAGATAGCAAAATGTATTCAACGTTAACTTATGCATATGATCAAGGAATTACACAATAAAGTAAGAATGACTTTATGGGAAAGGGACATGTCGCTGTATCATATTAATTGAAAGTAGAAGATACAACCTGATCACCTTGATGTTGCAAGCTTCCTTTCAGTGACCCTTGGTTCCAACACACACATTTTCTCTGTACTTGCATGAAGAAGATCCAATTCCTCTTGATAGACCAAATAGAGCCTTCAATCTTCTGTCAAAGCAGGGTTCTTCACATAATTCTTTCATTCAATCTTGCTTAACCTTTTCCATGAGAAACCTTTCAATATATAGGAGAAGGAGAGATGGTTACATGGATGAGGATGATCCCATCAAATATGAGAAGTTAGTAAAATGACAACCATACGAATGCCAACTCATTTTCTAGAAGATTCCCTTCTAGAACCCTCGAGATCTCTTCTCCTTTCCAAGCTTAAAAATAGGTTCACACCCTATGTATAGAGAAAACTACGAGAATTTTTCACCCTAAGTGTAGGTGGCTTGCAAGAATGAGGGATTCTCGCACCCTAGGCCATAGGTAGCCTACAAACTCACTTTAAAACTATGTTTTTGGAAGGAGACAAGGGCCACTTTTCTCAGGAAAAAAGTCCTTGTTGGGAACCTGAATACACCATTGTTAAGATATCACAAAGATGACCAAAATCATGTGTAACATAGGCACATTCTTCTTATCTTATAGGTTTTGTGTATATGCGACCTTCATCAGGATCAAGAGGTGCAATGACCCTAATGCCACTACCTTCAAATGTCATTCTTCTCTTTTTCAGGTCAATAATAGTTAAATTGTCGAAATCCCAATCAATACCCAACAATGCAGGATAGGGATAGTTATCATCAACAATATCAATCACTTCGAAGTCTGCAAATTTCTTCACTCCATTGATGTCCACAAAAACATGCTCTAGTCTTCCAAAGGGGATCACCTCCTACTGATTAGCCATCCTGAGCCTAATAGGAGAGTAAATCAATTTATTTTTTCCCATCAATGCCCAAGTCTGCTTCTTCATAACATTTACTTATGATCCCAAGTCGAGGACCACATAGTCCATGTCGTAGTCTCCAATATGAGCACTAAGGTGCAATTCCTTTATTTTCCTCCTTTTTCTAGATACATGATTCATAGCTAAAATCAGCAGAGGGTCTACTCTTCCAGTTTCATATTTCCTTATCATGAGATGTAGTTCCTGCACATCTCTTTCATATTTAATAAAATCAATACAAATATACAAGAATTCCACCAACTTGCTTACCTCTTTTCCTTGTCTAGGTGAGGCAAACTGATCAAATGCTGGAGGCATTTCACATTCCCTTACTTCTGATTGTTCCCTAGATGAAGAAGCTTGTTCACCTACAAATTCTCTTCTTGCTTCTTCAAAAGTGTGCTTTTATTTCCTTGGATCAAACAATGGAGCCTTCTCTAAAGCTCTTCTGATCCATGATCCATTTGTAGTCTTTCCTGGAGTCTCCCTATCTTCTCATGTGACAGTGCCTCCTCTAGTAATAATAATGACTCTGGTTTCCTCATCGCGAGATTCAGCTGATATTTTTTGGACTTGCTAGTTTCCACCTCATCTTTTCTGAACTTTAGCTAACAATACTGGACAGTCTTCAATGACATGGTCAAATGAATTACAGTAGCTACAAGTAGTACAAGGGTTCTGAAAATCCCTTTCCAAATGACCTGGCTGGGCACAGTTATAGCAAATAATCTTACCTCGACCTCGACCCATGCCTCATCCTCGTCCTCTTCCTTTGAACCCACAATGAGGGGTGAAGATTCCTTTTCCTAGGGGATTGAACTACATAGCATTCCCTTCTATATGTAATTCTCCTTCTATATGCATCCCTTGACCTTTCATGCATGAGGTCATAAGCCATACATTCCTTCTCATCATGCCCCACAGATTTACAGAATGTACAATAAATATCGGTGGGTGTCTAGACATATTTCTACATATAATAACATTCACCAGGGTGATGTCTAGTTCTACATACCTCGCACCATGGTAAAGTAGCCTGCTTCAAAGGGTTAGGAGCTCCATAGGCCAAGTATTCACTAAATAAAGGATGATTCTCTTTTTCATGGCCCTCTGCTTTACAACTAATACACCAGATGTCTTATCTTTTCTCTTTTCCTCTATCTTTCTTCATGTCTTCAACTTGTAAAGATAAACTAGTTAATTGATTCAAAATCTGACTCATACCTGGACTGGATTCTCCTACAGGGGGTGCTTCTAGTTTCATGGAAATATCTAATGATTTAGCCTATGAAGTGACCTTATGTTGCATTAGAGGAAATCTAATGTGTGGCAGGAGGGTAGCGATGAACCATTCCTTATGTTGTTCGTCTAGAATCTAAAAACTTAAATGTCTTGTCAAGGTCTTAAACCTCCGATAAAATTCCCAAATAGGTTCAGTCACCTTATGCTTGATTTCCTTCAACTTTGTAATACACTGCGACTCTGACTTAGGCTTCTTGAACTCTACACTTAACGTAGTCTCAGTGTCATTCAGTGCTCTAGGTTGTACAGATGTTGTAAAAAACTTCATATACCAGCTCAGTTCACGGTCCCTCAAGGTAGTACTAAATTGAGCTCTCTTAATAGCTTCGTTGATGACTTGCTTAATGCTCCATACAGCTTTGCATAAGAACTAGTGTTGGTCAAGATCCTCAGATCCATCTCCTCTGAAAATAGGTAACCTCATTTCATATGCCATTGATTTTCCTTGGTTTCTCGACTGAGACTGTACTAAACTTCTTGTGACAGTACTCTGAGTGCTCTGATTACTCTGGTTACTTAGTGTTGCTAAAATAACAAGAGGAGTAGCAATACTTACTTCGACAGTAGGTGCAGTACCTGAAGTTCTGGGTTCTTCTTGGTGAGGTTCTTCAGTCTCTACTTCCTCTCCCTTTATGAACTCTTAATACTCTTTATCTGATTACTCTGCTTCTTATCCACTGTAGAATCCTTCATCTTGTGTTAATGGCTTGTAACTCTACTTAAACATGTTTGGAAGAGGAATCTTTCTAAATGATCTCCCACTGCATGTGTTTCCAACCTTTATTTCACTATCGTTGACTGAATTCTTGAACATTAGCTTTAAAATCCAATTGATTACTGTATCTTCAAGATATTATTCTCATGCAATAGAATCTTAATATTCAACTTCAAAAAGTGTAGAAACTTTCCTCTAGGTCCCTTGAAGAAATACCTCTCTTCTTGACTATATGATTCCACTCCGTCAATACAAAATTCAGTAATGTACCCTCCAATAGTGTTTTCAAACCAGAGGTCCACTGCCCTTGACACAACGTTATCAACTTTCTTGAGTTTCTTAATCAGCATTGATGTCCAAACCATAGGTTGTCTAGATCTGATTTCAAACTGAGTGTCTGCTAGTCTAGATAACCACTCGTACAACTCCTGATGAACTCCTACAAAGAAAATATCATGCACATCAGTAAATATGTACCTTCCCAACCAATATTTTGTACTAATTCTAGGGTTCTTGTTTTGAGCTTCGACGAAGTCCCTTTCTTGTTCTTCTATCCAATTTTGAATTTATGTCTTCGATGGAAACCACCTTGAAATTCCCTCAAGAATATCCTGGTCCCCGAAATGGAACCATTTGTTGGCATAGGGGTTGACCCGAGGTTCAACTCTAACATCGCACCAACAAACCCTAACTATTGGCCCTTACGACAACACCTGTGAAGCAGTTGAAGTCTCACCCGAAGTAGCAATAGGAGGGTTGAAGGACACAAGTGTCTACAACTAGAGGAAATTCAATATGATTCCAAAACAAAAACACAAAATAGCCCATAGATTCTTAACAATATTATGCCTAACTTCACGAAGTAAGTTATATCTTCTTATATTTTACAAGAAAAATAACAGTGCAATAACAATGTAAAAGGTAGTAAATAACAAATCATAAACCACATGGAACAATAAGATTTTACGCGGTTCACCCTCTCTCTAGGGCTACGTCCACAGAACTATGTTTATTGATCAAATAAATGAAGATATGCAGTTCTATCTATGCACTCAGCTATAGATCCTTCTCTCTCTTCCTCTTTATTTCCTATCCCTGCACACCCAGCTGTAGAGTCGATCTTCGCACCCAACTGAAGACCCAAAATACAAGAATGCCCTAAAACATAACACTTTTACATATCAACACCACTATCACCTCCCATATCAACTCTTCTAGACCTCTATTTATGCATTCCATGACTCTTAGAAAACCATGGGCCGAAGCTTAGGTGCCAAAACCCATGGGTCCACATAACCCTCATTTTAAGGACTTCGTCGACTTGTTCTTCCTTGTTCTCTGTGAGGTGCTCCAAAGAACCCATTAGTGTCTTCTTCCACTTGCTGACTTGTCCATGATCTATCTTCTTTGCTACTTTTTCTTCCTTGATATTCTCTTTCAATGGATTTCTTTCTTTTACTTCATTTCTTCTTTTATGCTTCTTTAACCAATTCGAGATTTCCTCAGTTTGTGTTCCTTCTACGCACTTCATACTTTGCTTTCTTCTTTAATACATGACCAAGGGCCAACAAATACCATGTTCCAAGTATTTTTATTCATATAAGAGTCATACTCAATATCCATTGCATTCTCCCATTATGGTTTTCCTTTAACTTCTACATGTGTGGAGGGATCATATGCGACCAACACCTTTTCCATGAGAGAAAAATCAGATATAGTTCTTCTAGTTTCGGATGGAATACCAATATCAGAACTTGAATATTCAATAGTATTCCGTTCTCAAATTGGAAGAGGATGAGTATTTATGGGAACCACTCTATTATATTCAAGAAATTCAGGTGGATCACTTGAACCAATAGGTCAAACAGGATCTTGATCTTTCATAATACTTGAGTGTTGATGTTTCAGTAGCATTGGACAGGTACTCCCACAAGAGTTAGTGTATCTAATGTGTGGGAGACATTAATACTTCTATGAACCTTAGGAAATTCACTTTATAAGTTAATTATTTAATTGAATGTCTTATTATAATAAAGTGAGTTTAATTTAATTAAATTCTAAGGTTTTTGGCATTAGTAATTAAATTAAATCCTATCCATCGATCTCAAGTGAACATGAGATTATATCTTAGTCATTGATCACTTTGGAGAACTAGGGTTTTGGATTTAGAGTAAACTCAAGGTTATAAAAGGAAACCTAAGTGAGAGGAGTACACACACACACACACACACACACACACAGTGAGAGTGATATCTCATTGATTGGGTGAAGAAGGACTTTCATCCAAGTGTGTAGGGAAGGGTTAGAAGAAAGGAGAAAAGGGAAAGCAAGGGAGATAGAAGCCAACCAGAAAGATCAAAGGATTGATCTTGAAGTTTGTAGGGATTGGATATTTTTTTATTTGTATTTTCCTTAGGTGGGATATTATCATAGGACAAGAATGTAGATTAATAATAATAAACATCTCACGGTACTAGTTTTCCCTTCAGGTTTTTCTAAGGGTTTTAACCCAGAAAATTTCGTGTGCAATATGTTTGGTTTTAGTTTTTGCTTCCGTTGTAATGTTTCATTAATACATCAGTTGTGCACTTATTCAATAAATTAGTTTATTTTGAATTAATTGTCGGGTGTTGGGTTAGGGAAAATTTAACATGGTATTAAAGTATTGGTTCTGAAATGATAAACCAGGTTGCATTGATGTGATTTTGTAGTGCATAATTATTTCCAGTTTGTTTTAGGATGCAGGGTTGAATTAAACTCAAAAACAAAAAAGGAAAGTTTTATAGTGTAAGGAGTGTTATAAGTCATAATTTCATAGGAGGTTTTTGGGAATAGGAAGCCGCACGGGATACCGAGACAGTAGGAAAGAGGGTGGTGGGATATGTGTAGTCATGGGGTGTTTAAATTGAAGCCACCAGTAGGAGAAGGGAGCTAAGAAGACAGGGTGGAAGAAGGTGTGCACGTGGGGGGTTGTGGGGCTAAGGTGAGTTTGTGTGGGTTGAGGAACCATTGGCAGGTGGAAATGACTGGAGGAAGTAGATTCGTGGGGTAGTTGTAGCATATAGTCATCAGTCGCACATGTGGAAACTACCATCTGTAGGGAAGTGCATAGGTGAAAAGGGAGATCATTGGGGGTTAAAGGGATATGGTATAAATTTCATGGGTTGGGGATAGGAAGCTGACAGTTGCAAGATGATTCATTGTAGCATATCTAGTTAATCATCCATAATGTCAGCCAATTTCCAGAAATAACCGACCAACAAGTTTGATAGTAGAGGTCGTAGGGTAGCTCAGGAAGCCACAGACAACATTGAAATAACTACAACATGCTACAAAAGGACCCAAGAAGGGCTCAAGAATACCCAAGAAACTATCATGAAGCACAAAAAGGGATCAGGTAGCCCAGAGACATCATCAGGAAACTATATAAGTCACCGGACAATGAATAGAAATATTAGGTAGCCCAAAGAAGTACCTGGGAAGACATAGATCATCTTTAGTTTTCATTCCTGACGTACTAAGCACATATTTTTCAATGTTTTTCAGGTTAAGATCAGATCTTGGAAATGGAAGCAGTTGGTTTGAGGTATGAGTATCAATTGGTGGGTACCTTTAACTTTCTTCCATGGAAGGTGAGGATCATGTTTCTCCTAAGGGAAAATGGACTATGGAGTCATGCAAATACTACAGTGGTGACATTGAGAGATCATGTAGAGATGGCCAAGCATGAGGCAAGGGAGGCCAAGGCAATGTGGATGATCTTAGATTCAATGAGGGATCATATTGTACCTCACCTATCTGAGAAAAATTCAACCAACGTGATGTTCTCAACTCTAACAAATATATTTTAGAGCAATAACAAGAACCAAAATATGGTACTGAGGGACCAACTCGGGAACACCAATATTTTCAAGACTGATTTGGTGACTAGTTATCTCACTAGGATCAGTTCAATATCAGTTGGGGGTAGTCAATGAGATAGTGAAATATGTGGATTTAGTGAGGGTGGCCTTGAATGGTTTCACCAAGCATTGGACTTCATTCATCGAAGGAATATGTGCTCAAGAGAATCTTATGGAATTCAATTGATTGTGGGATTATTGCATCTAGGAGGAGACTCATCGAGACACTCTAGGAGGCTTGCAGGAGGATGGTGATGAGGAGAGCCTTGCAATTTCCAGTTAAGTAAATAAGGGAAAGGGGAAGGTCGGGAAGAAAATAGGTGGATATTAATCTTCATAAGATGGCATAGGGAAGGAACTAATTAAGGTCAATTGTTTTAATTGTCATAAGAAGGAACATTATGTTTTACAGTGTTCGGAGAGGAAGAAGGGAGGAAAAAGGATGCAACCAGAGGTAGTTGCGTTGGAAAAGGCTTAAGTGGATGAGTTTGACAAGAAGTTTGAACATGAGTTATTACTTGTTTCCCATACTTCCTTGGGCACCATATTAGTTGATGTGTGGTTTCTAGATAGAAAAGCCACATGTCATATGACAGGAGCATGGGAGTTGTTCAAGAGATTCACAAATTCAGACTCATACGTGCATGTGGAACTTGATTTGGGAACCAAGAATGCAATAAAGGGAATTGGGACAATTCCATTCCAGATGGTGTGAGGAGGCATGTTAAGAGTGATGAATATGTTATGGGTTCTATAACTTGGGACAATTGTGCTCTCAGTCTCAATGATTGCGAAGAAGGAATTTCATGTAGTGTTCCAGGATGGACAAGTGTTGATCAATCCTAGAGTATATATATTAGACACAAAAATGGTTCTTGGAGTTAGAGAGGGAAACTTGTATAGGCTAAAGGGACATCCTATGTGATAAATTTCAAGAAATAGAGTGGTAGAGAAATAGGAGTGGGTAGATATGAATGTTGAGCAGCTCAGAGGGATTCAACCTTTAGGTTCAAGTGGGAAGGAGCATCCTTAGAAGTATATCAAGAAGGATTTATGGTATGAGATGGTCATACAGGATGCTTAGAATTAGGAGGCTTCTAGGAGCATGTTCAAAGGCAAAAAGTCTTTGAAGAAGGGTCTGAATGAGATGGAAGAAATAGATTTATGTTCAAAGGGATTAGTCGGTTAGGCGGACTGGAGAGAATCCATGGTAGTGAATATGATAGTGAAGACAGAGCCACCTCTAGGTGGTGGAAGTACCTTCCTTTCTAAGAGGGAGTGTTGATGTTTTATTAACATTGGACAGGTAATCCCACATGAGTTAGTGTGTATAACATGTGGGAGACATTAATACTCCTATGAACTTTAGGAAATTATATTTATAAGTTAATTATTTAAGTGAATGTATTATTATAATAAAGTGAGTTTAATTTAATTAAAAGATAAGGTTTTTTGAATTAGTAATTAAATTAAATCCTAGCCATCAATATCAAGTGAACGCGATATTGGATATCATTCGTTGATCACTTTGGAGATATAGGGTTTTGGATTTAGGGTAAACTCAAGGTTGTAAAATGAATCCTAAGAGAGAGGAGTACAAA
>JZKD02S1673033.1:555515-569686 GCA_000966675.3 Picea glauca | reverse complement strand
AGAGAGAGAGAGAGAGAGAGAGAGAGATCATTTATTGGATGAAGAAGGACTTTCATCCAAGTGTGCAAGGCAGGGTTCGAGGAAAGGTGAAAAGGTGCAAGAAGAGAGATAGGATCCAACAAGCAAGATCAAAGTATTGATCTTGATGTTTGTAGGGATTGGCTATTTGTTGATTTTATTTTCTTCAAGTGGCCCTTTCCAAATACTTTTACCCAAAAAATTCCATGTACAATGTGTTTGGTTTCAGTTTTTTCTTCCATTGTAATGTTTCATTAATAACTTATTTGTGCTCTTATTTAATAAATTAGTTTATTTTCAATTTATTGTTGGGTGTTGGGTTAGGGAAAATTTAACATTGAGGAAGGAGTAGTAGACACAAGCTCAATGGAAGATGGAGGTAGTTTCAAGGAAACTTGAGGTTCAACAGAATCAAGGGGTGGAGAGACTTCATTGAACTATACATCTCATAGAATGATGACATCTTGTTTGGATGGATCAAACAACCTATAATATTTAGAATCCTCACTATAACCAAGAAATATGCATTTATGATATTTTGGATCCAACTTCTTCCATTTTTCATCAGGGGTATGTGCTCAACATTCAGTACCAAGTACCTTGAAACTGTTAATGTTTGGTTTACTTCCACTCCACTTTTCTTCAGCAGTAACCTGCAAAATGACTTTAGTAGGAACCTTGTTCAAAATATGGTTAACACAATAAACAACTTCATCCCAAAATATTTTCTACAATCATTTTTAATATAGCATACATCTAGTCATTTCAACTAAGGTCCTATTTTTCCTTTCAGAAACCCCATCATGTTGGGGTGCGTAAGAAACTATCCCTTAATTTTGGATGCCATGCTTGAATAAATATGTTGTAAATTCATTCTTAGTTTTCTCCCCCGCATTTTTTTTTTTTTTAAATAAAAAAGGGAAATTCCTATTATAACTTGTCACATACAAAAAAGCACATGTCAACAGGCTGCCAACTATTCCACCGAATTAGCGAAAACTAGGACAGTTGGTAGCATGTGATGTCCAAGTCAAAATATGGTGGTCCTCCATCTACCCTTCCAAGAGGAAACCAGGATAGGTGGTAGACTATAGTCTTTACATCACTGTTCAAAAGTGAAACTGGAAATAAAACTAGACTGGAATTAAAACTAGACATTGAACCAGAATTAAAACTAACATCTAAGTAGGAAATTGGTCACCAGAACAAGATTGAGCTCCACTCCATGGAATCATTCGTTAGCATCGGATGTTGCATCACTAGTATCATCATTGTGAGGCACGTTTCAAGTCTGCAGGAAAAAGGGCCTTGCGCATGTCAGACATTTTTCCCAGCTAGTGCATTGGAATATGTGTCATACAACATGTCAATGCATTGGTGCATGAGTATGTCACAGTGGATCTGATCTTCCATCTGGCTCTGCAGCTCAAAAACTAACGCTAGTTGTTCTGGGTGGAAGAAGGGCAGGGGGTCTTGCCATGGTTTCGGGACTATCATGATAGGTGGCAGTGCTAGGACCAGGCCACCCTACACCATCATGCCACTGACATCCTTGCATGTAGCCTCATGTGTTCCATCCATGTCTTTTTCCTTCCCGACTTCCTCCTCCTTCTCAAGCTCCTCATCCTCTGCTGCAACATTGAAGAATTTGATGTCACCTAGAAGCGAGGTGGCATGGGAGTCAAGGTGGATGAATTACTCAAGGAATTTCTCCTCCACGATACAAGTGTGAACCTCCTCTGCCTCCTCCATGATGCAAGTGAGAACCATTGTGGATGGTGTAGTGGATTCCACTGAAAAATGGCTTGGGGGTTACCAATTCTCTGACACAGTGAAGAGGAGGGATTCCTGAGGGAGCTGTAAAGGTTCATACAAGATCACTTCCTCCACATAATCCATTGGAGGCAACCTAACCTTCACTTTGTTGAGTGCATCCTGAGTGCATTGAGTGTGAGCTATGGAGATTTCCCTCTCTAATTGTTGCCTCCTACTTTTTTGTGCAGCAAAGATGTGCCAGGAAGGGCCATGGGGTGGCCTGCCTCTCTCCCTCGGCATCAAGGAGGTGATGTGTATCACTATCATGCAAGAGGTCCTGTGGTGGTTGCACCAGAACTCAGAGTTGTTGGCCTGGTGCAGGGCGAAGTTGAAATGGTATGAGTTGTTGCATTGTCGGATAATAGCATAGAGGAGTGACATGACTGCTTCAAATAATGTCTCCCATCCAATGAATCCCATGGTCATCATTCTGCTCGTGCGAGGGATCCATCCCTCGCCTCTTGAAGGGAAATAATGTTCATCTCCCATTTAATGGAGAGGGGATGGGATCTAGCATGCCATAATTATGGTTAGGCTCGGGCCTGTGTTACGTGGCTGTTGTGTGTTGCATGGCACCCCATCCGAGGTACTCCCCCGCATTGTTAGTTCTAAGAGTATTGATACATTTATCATATTTTTTTTCAACTAAGGCTTTAAATTCTTGAAATACAACTTAATCTTGACTTTTATGATTCAAAAAATAAACCCACAACTTCATGTTGTAATCATCGATAAAAGTACTGAAATCAACAACACATGATGATGAATGAGTCTTAAGAGTACCACATATGTTAATGCGAACCAGGTGCAATTGATCCTTGGCACACTAGGATTTATCCTTATCAAACGTTCCCTTGTGATGTTTCTCAAGGACACATCCTTCACAAACACCTTTAGTGGAAGAAATTGTAGGTAATCCAGGTACCATTTTATATAAAAGTTTCATTTTACTATAGTTAAAATGACCTATATTTAATGCCACAACTTACTTTTTTCATCAACATGGGAAACATGGGAATAGAATATTTTTTTGATGGGTGAAGTAAAGCCAATGAGCTTAAACAAACCTGCTTCATGATCAACTAGACCCAATGAAACAATTTTAAATTTATTTTTGATATCTTTCAGAACATATCTATCAGGCCATGCTTCAAACTTATAACCTTTTTGACAAGCATGGTAAATAGAAATAAGATTGATGGGAATTCCTTCAACATGAAAAACATCTTCTGGTATACCATTAGGAACCTGAGTAGTATGGGAACCAACTAATAAAAGTTGTTTACCATTACTTATAGAGAATTTCTAAGTCATGTGTTTGTTTGAGTCACAAGAGGTGAATAATGAAGGAGTACTAGTCATATTTTTTGAAGCACTTGATTCCAAAATCCATTCCAGAGAAGAAGAAGAGTTACCTAGTTGAATAGAATAGTCATTGAGAGCTACTTGTTCCTTGGAGGCCTTCTTTTTGTCTTTTTCCAGTTTATTCCGCCTCTTAAAGAAATTCTTCTTAATGTGATTGGTTTTTCCACAATTATTTCAAGTTTTCCATACTTTCTTATTTGAAGTATATAAAGGAGAACCATTAGAAATTGGATTGGAAGTACTAGCAGCATGAGGTTTGGTGTTCTCATGAGAACCTTTCTATGGATTATTCTTACTTTGTGCCAAATTAGCTTTCCTAATGACCAATTGACCAAATGCAATCAACCTATCATGTTCACAAATCAACCCTTTACAAAACTCTTCAAACTTAGTTTTTTCTAACTCATTAGACATTTCAATATCTCTATACTGAGTTTGCATAAACATATAAAAATGTGAAGGGAATTTCTATTCTACAAGGATAATGAGATTTGTATAATTTTTCTTACAATCTTTACCACAAGCATTAATCTTCTCACTATAAGTTTTTAACTCAAAAATAAATGACTCGAATCTTTCAAAATATTTAGGATCAAGCTCATGAATTTTCTTCTCAAGATAATAGGCAGAAACATCATTAGTCTTTTCATACAGAGAAGCTAAAGTTTTCCATACCTTGACAGGGTTATATTTAGCTTCTATATGTACATGTAGACTATCTGAGATAGTTTTCCCAATGATACCTCTTTCCTATTCACAATGCTCCTCCCATAAATATAATTCTTTGGAATCAATGGGTTTCTGGCTACCACCATTGACAATGTGCTAGAGATTATTCCTCCTAAGAATATAAATCTTATTTCTCTTCCAATAAGGATAGTAAGTGTCAATTAACTTAGGAATTAAAACAACCTTTGAAGTCATGATGAATAAAGCTAAGAAAATGAGAGACAATTGCAAAGAAAATTCACTCAAACCAAAGCAAAAAACAAGCGTCAGACTAAACTGAATATTTTCCTTTGAAACTATAGATTTGAATGGAAAGGTCGATATTTGAGTAGAAAGGTCGTGATATTTAGTATGTAGACTGCAATATTTTTAACATGAATACAATGAGAGTCATAAGGCACCATCACTATAGAAAATTAATTTTCTGCAAAAGTAGATTTGAAATCCATGAGAAACGACTCCCTCCAACAAGAAATGAACCAATGATATGATCCACGAGCACTAGATTTGCAATATGATTTATAATCCCACATGGTTATATGTTGCGAAAAAACCCTTATTTTCAAAGAAACCTCTATGAATAACTTCAAATGTTAGCAGCAAAGAACACCTAGCAAAAAATTCCCAGGTCTCACAGACGATCCAACAAAACAAATGTTGAGATATCCATATGGTTTTGGCTAAGAGAGATCATCATCTAGGTATGTACAGAGCATGAAGAGTAAAGGGATGTGGATGTACATCCCAATAGAGAAAAATCAGTGCCCCCAAAAAATCGGCAACTAAAGACTCTTACGTTCAAAATAAATTAGGTTTGGAAAAAAAAATAGGTTTGGTAAAAAAAATAGGCTTGGAAATCACCAAACCTAAAAATGTGCCCCAAAACATTTAGGTTTAAAAAAAAAAATCATAGGCTAGGCTAGGAAAATTAATTCAAATTTGGGAAAACATAAGTCAAACTTAACGAGTGAATAGTCATTTCTAACTAATTCATATGTTCTTGAAACAATGGTGAGGTTAGATTTGCTTAAAAATGCACAAAAATGGTGATATTTGCAAATATGATTACAACTCCACCAAAGAAGGGGGGCCCAAAGAACAGATCTATTGAAGTGTGATGCAAAAAATTCAATGTGGAATTTATGCAAGGAGATAGAGATCGATAACCATCTCTAATACCATTTTAGATTTGGAAAATATGCGATAATATATAACAAAGGATCTAACTAGTTTAATCTCCTATACAAAGCATTAAATAAATTAGTAAATCAAAGAATTAAAGAAATAAAAGAGACAAGAGAGACAAAGTTTATGTTGTAAAACCCAAATGTGAGGAAACATCCATAGAATTTGGTCTTCTATTATTCAGGTAAACTCTCTAATATTATGATGCAAGAGCATCCCCTCATATTCATTATCTCACATTACATTTTCTCACCTAAAGGGCCTCCTTTACATCGATTATATATGAGAGAGTGAAAGGAGAACAATGCCCATGATGCATGTGGGATAAACCATTTTTACAAGATAGATATTTATTCAAGAATAAATTTACAAAATTTCATAGGAATGTACATGAGACCACTAGGCAATCATTAACTCATTCTAACACATATGGTACCCACCCAGTGACCCATGAAAGGGGCTAACATTAAAAATTTTGCAAACTGAGTCCTCATCTAATGAAATATGAACTGAAGAGCATTGACATAGGAAATTTTGATATGGGAGGGTTTTGTAAATAAAAAATACTCATGGGACAGCCTCCCCTAAGGGAAAATATTAGGGTTCCAAAACAAGTTGAACACGGTCGGATTGAGCCCGCCTGGGTGCCAACAAGATGTTGTTGGACATAATGACATTGACAATTGTTATGTAGATATCAAAATAGGTGATATTAGGCTATGGAGAATTGTGAATTTGAAATCCATTTAGACATACTATCCCTCTTATTGATTACGGAGGCACTGACCAAGCTGAATCTAAACCATGTAACGGATTTGAACTGAGACCAAGTGACTTGAAACTAATGCCTAGTACTCTTATAGTGTCTGATAAGTCATTATGTGCTCAAATGAACCTCTAAATGAAACATGTTGATATTGTTTAATAGGAAAGGGTCATATAAACTATGACTCCTACTATTGTCTTTGACTAGAATCAGAGCTTAATATACTTCTAAGAGCAACCCTTGTGCCAACTTGGAAAGATATGAAATTGATAAACATCATGTTGAGACCAAAGTAGATTTTTGGGTCAAGAACAACCATTTTATCAACCAACTTTATTTGTATTGTGATTATCATAACCATTTTATCAAAAAATATTATTTTTGGGTGTACACACATAGAAATGCATTGAATTTATTTGAGGTGTATACACATAATATTAAGTTTTGATTTTTTTAAATATATACACATATCAAAGATTTAATTTTGTTTTTCTTTTTTTAAGAATATACAATGAAATTATATGGGATTAGTTTTTTGGAGCCACTATTAACTAGAGGCTTGAAATGGGGAGGAGTGGAGTCCAAGATGATTGACATTGAATAAGGAACAATGATTCATTGTTGGGTACCCACAAAAAACATGAAGCCACCATTATTTTTTGTCCATGGCTTTGATAAATGGAGGGTTGACAAGGAGATTTCATATTGGAGTGTTGACTAAGATTTATTTGGTATGTCCCTAGCATGTTATTTTTTGTAGATTCTACCACTGTGAGGAAGGACTCTTAGAGTTTTCAATTGGTTTTTGATGAAAATGTTAGGGAAACTCAATCTATATGTTTGTCCCATGGTGAGTTTTAGTTATGGGGGAATGGTGGCTTTTAATAAGGTAGAACTATATCTATAGCTAGTGGTTTTTTTGGTCATCAATGGGTCAATTATAGATAGGATTCACTTAGTAGGACTGGATTCTATTTTTTAGTTAAGTTGTTACTTCCCACATCAGTTAGAGAGTTGAAGACATTGTTTTCTATCGCATGTAACATGCAACATTGGTTCCTAGATTTTCTCTTCAAGAGATTTTTAAAGGTAAAAAAAAAAAGATAATAGATATAAACTAAATAATAGATTTAAAAGTAGACAATATGTTATTTGAATTAGCCTTGAGTATATATTGGTTACACTGAAGGTGTTTTTAAGGGGAGGTTCCTCTAGAGGCTTCGTCATCTTTTAAAATCCTATTAGAAATTGTCATCTATTCATCCTAAAAGAAAATAGAGGCAAGGCACGGAGGAAAGATGATCATCCGCAGGAAATTTCCATAAAGAATATATTCATTGGAAGCCCCTCTATTTTTTCCAAATCGATGTTACTTTTCTTTTAAACATTTTCAATTCATAGGCATGTGACTTTGGTTGCGCATCTTTCATGGAATGAAACATCAAAAAGAATGAATCATGGACTAATAGAGCATGGAATAACATTGAGTATACATCATGGAATATTTCATTATATTCTATATATAGTTGGTTGTGTGTTGATGGAAATTGATCTCCTCAATAAAACCCTATTTGTACACGGATCTCTCAAAACTTCTTACAGGTTTTCCACCATGAATTTCTTACACTATTTTTTGTTTCCCTCCACACAGACTTTATGAAGGGATCTACAAATATATTATGACATAACTATAGAATTATTATTTTACCTTCCAAAGACTTCAAATTCATAAGATATTGCACTTGGAGAACAAACTAAATATTTGAGGATGTAAAGTTATCTAGCACAATTATTTATTTTTCTTTCAAAATTTAAAATTTTGATATTATATTTTGACAACATTGTAGGAGGCATTTGAAACTTGAAGGAATGAGATGGACTACCATGGAATTTACCAAAATACATCCTTGACTTTAGCACAAATATGGAATATATCTCCCTTATGTGTATATATCGTTGGGTACATGGAAAAAGTTGTTACATGACAACTAGGCTAGTTTAGGTGATTTTATTTCCGTTACATAGAAATTAGAATAGCAATACAATTGAGGGGGGGTATAAGTGTTTTCCAACCATCTATGGCTGCTGAAAAAAAACATCCAAATGGAACTAAGACAATTTTTAACCTGCAAAATGTAAAGATGAAAATTGAACCTAATTGCCCAGTAGTTGTCATTGAGAACGCTTTATATGAATTTCAACCAGGCCAAGAAGTTTGAATTCCCATTCAAAATATTAACAAATATGATCAATGTTTAACGACCTTCAAAAATATAATTATTTATTTTGAATATTGACCTCGAAATATTGATGGTAGAAGAATCATATGTGAAGGTTTCTCCATATGGTAGGTTAAACTTTAACCCTTTAGTCTTTTTGTGTTTCTTTTGAACCTTTGAATTATTCTTTTACTATTTCCAGTTAAGAGATCAAATGACTCTTCTTTTCCCTTTCAATGTTGCATTCTCATACTTCGAAGAAGAGATCAACTCACAAGAGTATTTGGGGGGGTTCTCTTTACGGTCTTCTTAACAATACTCCACGTCATGGGAGCCAAAGCAAAGGATGAAGCCCCCAATTAGTATTTGCACTTCCACTCTCATGGAGGCTCGAGAGTCCAATGAGATGATGTAGCACGTGGACAAAGATAACTTTACCTTGGGACAACTTAAAACTAGGACAACCCCTAAGGATTCAGTGTGCAATCCTTGTTTCTATGCTTTCAATTTTTAGTACTATAGAGAGAATGTACCCTTTGTGAAATCAATTGGTCCTATTACCCAATTCATGAAATCAATTGGGCATATTATTTTTCTAGGATAAAAAATAATTTTAAACTAAACTTGAAGGAAAAGATTCAGGATAGAAATCTAGGGATTTTGTGGGATGAAGTGCTTTCTTTTTTCACATATGAAGAAGGAAAGGAAGGAATATGTGAGGATCAACAATAAATCAATATGGACATGTTCATTGAGTGGTGGGTCATGCCTAGAGGGTAGGAGGTCTAGTTATTGTTGGAGAAAATTCTATTTTTTCCACACTAGTTCAGTGGAAGTTAACTAACTAGTTCTATTTTAGGACTTTCTATTTAGACCATCACTATTATGCATGCATGCATTCATAAGGAAAGATAATTGTTTGATTTATTTTCTTAATTATAGAATGTTATTCCTTATATATGAGTGTATTCCACTCATTCATTGTATCATATTAATCATCATCTATGCATCAATCATCATTTCATTGGAGTAGTGTGAATATATTTTCTCATTCTTCCATATTGAGTCTCTCTTCCTTTCTTGATGAGATTTGTTTGTAATTTATTTAGCTATATCTCCTGTGTAGGTTTCAATGAAACATTGACATGGTATCAGAACTACGCTACTTGGATCAAGTTAGACAAGCCATAAAATAAGGAAATCAAAGTTTCGATGAGAAAATCCATGTAATAGACACAGTTGCACCCTCTCCCTATTGAAAGGAGTGACCATCACACCCAAACTTACGATTTTTTCAAATTTTGGGTTGGTCGCGCCCTAGACACTGGAAAAGGGTGACTAGGTCATTCCTTATACACTAGAAAAGGGCGACCAACCAAAATTGGATGCTCTTTCTCTTAAGGCAAGGTGCGACCACCTCTAAAAATACATTTCTTGTTTCATTTATATCTCCCAAACTATTAAATGTTTTAAGAAACGGTTCACAAGAGAATTAAATCAATCCATTATGCAAGTGGGTTTTCAAAATTTTGGTGAGATTCCTCACCGTTTACTCAAAAAGGAAGTTGTAATATTTCCTCTTGAAGCTGATACAAATTTTCCACCTAAAGTGCCCTTTCTGCAATGATTTCTCAGTTTTTTTAGGGTTCTCAAAAATAGTGGGAGAGATGGATACGACACCTATTCTATAGTAAAACTTGATGGTAATCCTCAAACCATACAATTATTTTGATTGGAATCCCAAAGAAGAATTCCAACTCAAAAGGAAAGGATTGTACAACTTGACGATGGGGACAGAAACAGAACCTACATTAGCAATTGAGAAGATGAGATGGGAAAAAAAAAAGAATGAAGCCATAGGACTTCTTCTTGAATTGATTTCAACTGATCTATGGTTTCATGTTTCTGCATGCAAGACTCCAAATGATATCTGGACCACCTTGGAAAGTCTATTTGGAACGCAAGATCAGATGAGAGGTCATATGCTTAAGGTAGAGTTGAATACTTTGGATCCTAAAAGTTTTGATAATATACATAAATTCTTTACTAATTTTAAATATGTGATATTGATATTATAATCTTGTGGTATTGATAAGCCTAAACTAGTGGACCAACTTATTCTAAAAATCTTGGCCAAGCTAGGACCAAAATATGTTGTCTATGTTTCCACATTCCATTTAGGAATGTATCTCATGGGAACAAATTGGAAGATGCCTACCTTGGATAAATTCACTGATGATCTCACACATGAGTAGGAAAAACTCATTCAGATGGGCCTAATCAAGGATCCCAAAGCACATGCACTCACCATGCATGATGGAAAAGGATCATCCAAACAGAACAAAAAGGAGAAACAAAACGATAAGGAGGGATATTCTAAACCCTTCAATGATTCTTCAAGTTCCAAAGACTCTTCATATTCAAATAAGAATAATAATGGAAAGAAGTTCACTTACTACAATAAACCAAATCATGAAGAATCCTCATGCATGAAGAAACAGATCGATCTTATGGCACAAACACTTCAGCAAAACAACCTTGGAAACTTCATTCTAGAGGGAGTCAAAAAGGAGAAGGAAGAATATCATGATCCTAATAAAGGTATTCATCATGCTCTTATTGCAATTAATTCCTCATCTGATTCATGGATTATAGATTCCGGTGCATCCCATCATATGGCAATGAAAGATGAAGTTTTATCTTCTTTGATTCCATGCTCAAGACCCCCTATTCTCATGGGGGATGATACTCCAATAGAAATAGCAAGAGAGGAGAGAGTGGAACTCCATAATCACAATTTTGAGAATGTTTTAAATGTTCCAAATCTTTCTATGAATCTTCTCTTGGTTCATCAGATCACTTAGAAAGGTAAAAATGTTGAATTTACATCAAATTCAGTTTTTGTACTTGACATGCATGACAATTCCATCATTGCAATTGGTGAGGTGGATCACAATTCAAGGTTGTATAAATTCAATAAGTTTTTTTGATGGTGACTCCTATTTTCTACTTACACATAAGGATATTACTTTGCATGTACCTCCAGTGCAACATGTATATACTCTTGTGCTTCCATCAATTTTAGACATCAGAGATGATGATTCCATACACTCAGATTCAGAGGATTTTGTACATGGATTTGAGAAGGTAGTACATCCATATGAGGAGCCAATGTTGGAGCTTCAATAGAGGCCCAAGTGGGAACATTCCACACTTTAGGAAGAAGAAAACCTTGCAAGGAATCCATTGGATTTGAGTACTCGATCTCAGCATGAGGATCCCTCTCATGTACTTTCATATTTTGAACAAGAGATGCACATTCATTTCTATATGGTTCAATCTACTGATTCAAAAAACCACAATAAGGTTGTGGGAAATCAATTATGGCAAGAAACCATGTAGAAGGAGTATAACTCTCTCCTAGAGAATCAAACTTGCGATCTTATTCTACTTCCACTAGAAAGGAATATTTTCAAGTGCATATGGGTCCATAGGATCAATAGTTACAAGGCTAAATAGGTTTCCAAAGGACTTCATCATGTCCATAAATATTTCTACATGTTCACGAAAAATTTCAGTGAGCAAAAGTTTCAAACTTTACGGGATCGTCTTGCAGTGAAGAAAACAGTTTCCTAGTAGCTTACTTTTCTTCTTTTGATGCATTATCTTCTGAGGGGGGGTTTTGTTCCCACATGGTTTTCCCTCTTTCCTCATTTCTATTCATTTTTCATTAGTTCCATCATACATGAGTACCTAATATGTCCTAGTAGTCGAGACTCATTTTTACTCCATAATGATGTTCAGGGGGGTTGTTGGAGAAATTTCTATTTTCGGCACACTAGTTCAGTGGAAGTTAACTGACTAGTTCTATTTTAGGACTTTCTATTTATACCATCACTATTATGCATGCATGCATTCATAAGGAAAGCTAACTTCTTGATTACTTTTCTTAATTAAGGAATTTTTTTCCCTATATATGAGTGTATTCCACTCATTCATTGTATCATATTGATCATCATCTATGTATCAATAATCATCTCATTGGAGTAGTGTGAATATATTTTCTCATTCTTCCATATTGAATCTCTCTTCATTTCTTGATAAGCTTTGTTTGTACTTGATTTAGCTAGATATCTTGTGCAGGTTTTGATGAAACATTGACAATTCTAACATTAACTCTCAGATAATTTCATTAGATGTAAGCATTAATTCTCTTGAACCCAACATAATGTCTAGTTTATCAAAGAGGCCCTGGAAACATCTTCGGGTGTTCACCTATGTAGAGCTTAGAGTTGTAACTAGGAATTTGAGTCACGCCATCGTGCTTAGAGAAGGTGGATTTGGGTATGTGTACTAACTTTTGATCAGGATCCTTGATGATCCCCATGCCAAAGTTGAGGTAGCTCTCAAGAAACTCAATAGAAATGGATTAAAATTAAAAACTATGTTCTGGGCCTTTTATTTCTTTCTAGGTCCATTTTTCAATACCTATGACTTTCCCCCTTTGAGAAATTTATGCATCTGAATTAGACAGTTACAATAATGTTATTTATTTTTTGGAATGAACATTTATTTATAGTATGGCATCACAAGGTTCAATTACAACATTACGCAGTAACTTAGAACATTGCAAGCACTCAAGCACAATAATCCTAAGGGTCTTTATCCTGGATAATTACTCTTGTCCTCCTAGCACAAAATTCAACTAATTTCTAGCCAATTTATCAGTTGCACCAAGAGTGTAGTTATTTCTAGAATGAGGATGGAACTTGAAAATTAAATCCAGTGGATTGTTGACTTTTTTGTAAACCACAACCTCATGTGTAAGTTGGTTAGATGTTTTAACAACATTTTATATGCCAATAGCGCATGAATCCAATTTTAATTTTACCTAAATATGTATTCCAATGCATGAATACTATTTTGAATTTTACCCAAAATTATTCCATTGCTCGATCCACTATTGACAGCAAAGGATTTATTGGGTCAAAAATACACCAAGTTTGTTTTCAAGTATTTACAAACTAGACACAATTCACTTGTGGGTCATTACATGCAGGATTTTTATCAAATGATTAATTGATTCACCGTGGCTTGGGTGGTCCACACTGGATACTTACATATTTTTCTTAATGTGTTTGGACACAATAATGATTGCTTCAAAGTTTTACATTCTTAATTGTAATATTACATAAAATAAATACCTTGCTTGAAGTTCTAATTGACTAGAATAATGCTTTGTTTCTTACTCCCTCCTACCCACTTGATGCATTTACATTTAGCACTGATCAATTACTTAAATTTATCAAACTAGATTGTCACAAATGAAGCTTGAAATAAGTCTAATAGGTGTTGGATTGTTCCCTCTGTTGACCACAATGACTAGACAAATTATATATTTAACGTAAATTCAAAATCTTTAGTTGTGGCATGAAGGGTTATAGAAATAAATTAGTTCATTCTCATGATCAATTTGTTTCTTCTTTCATTGCAGGTCCAAATTTTTTTACTCACCCAATTTCACATAAAGGTTGTATAAGCTTCGTTGGATGAATTAGATGTACGTGCAACTAAGAATGGGGATCTAAATCATTGTTCCAAAAATTTGAACATTGATTACATGTGTCTACATCACTTAAAATCCTCCCAAAAAAAATCTCATGGTCTTTAAACAATGTAACCCCTCAATTCACTTCAATGTTTCTTTTCCCCTGCTTTGGGGGTATGCTAGTTATGAATTAATCATTTATCATAAAATTATGTCCCTTTTGTAACTACAATAGACCATTTTGCATGTTTTGCACTATTTAGTATAATTATCATCAAAATTCCCATCACCCACATTTTTTGCTCAATTTTCTAATACTTTTTAAAAATAGGTAACAATTCAAATATACTCTACCTTTGTATTTCATTACATTCGTATCTTCTCTTTATTTTTATTTTTTTTACAAACACCGGTGAAATTTTATTATTGAAAAAAAATTGTAGCATAAGCTCACAATGAGGTACTACATATAAGGCTACCTGCCATTGAGGGGATGCTTAGTAGTTACATATCGCTTCATTATGAC
>JZKD02S1673033.1:527225-539957 GCA_000966675.3 Picea glauca | reverse complement strand
ATACACACTAGCCAGAATCCTGCAGACATGTTAACAAAGGGAGTAACTAGGGAGAAACTAAGTTCTTGCTCAGTTTCAGTTGGTCTTCAAGAATGAAGATGAAAATGAGAAATTTTCCAGGTCCAAGAAGGTTCAAATTCCAGCATATATAGCAGCGGTGGAGTTGTTGGGATTAGTCTCCAAGTGGGAGATTGTTGGTTGTGGAGCCTGATTATCTTCCTAATTTATAGGTCTTTTACTTTCAGCCGTGTGTATACCCCATGAAGTATTTACACCCCATAAGTATGTACACTCTTCCACGCGAGGGAGTGCAGAGGGGGGCTACCCCCTCTGCGGGGTCTAGGGGGGCTATCCCCCCGGCTGGGAGCTCTGGGGGCAAGAGGGCACCTAGCGGGGATTCGGGGGCGAAGCCCCTGAAGCAAAAATTTCCTTGTAAAAGTATATTGTAATTTCATTGTAAATCTGGACCGTACATTATAAGGTCGCAGATCTAACGGTAGAGATTATGTTAGGGTTTTTTTTCCCTAGAAGGCAACCCTCTTTTATGAGGGAAATGTATTGTGGCTATGTATGGTGGTGAATATTGTATTCTGAGAGAGGAGACTATGAGAGAAAGAAGAGGAAGTTACATCAGGTTTTGTTGTAGGTTGTATCCCTTCATTTGTTGGATAGTAATAAAGGAAGGACCTGGAAATTTCTCTGGTGGACGTAGCCCACACTGGGTGAACCACGTAAATCTGTGTCTCTCTTGTATTGTGTGTCTTTTGTCTTTTGTTTCTGCATTTGTTTTATTTTATTGCTCTGCGGTCCTGTTTTTTTAACAATATGGCCCTGGGATATGACCTTATAGAAATATGCAATTGCAGGAGCCTCCAAGGGTGGTTTTAGGCCAACCTGATTTTCACCCTGCAATTCACTAAAAAATTCCACGTATGCCTTCGGTGATACTGTGGTTTCAATTGCGGCTCACTCAAGGAAAACTAATATCCAAGTATGCTTTTTCTCCGCAATTCTTCCCGACCGCCGATCTCTTTCTTTCGGCGATGATCTGTGATCAACGGCTATTATTTATCCTCCTTTCTTGTCTTTCACGCGCCTTCCTAGACCTCCATGATCTGTCAACACATATATCTCTTCCAAACCAACGGAGACGATTGATTATGGATTTCTGGTCTTCAGGAGTTTCATTTCTCAACCTCTTGTTTCTTCCGGAGATATTTCTCTGAAATTTTATATCATTTTCCATGCATCCTTATATATCAATGTCTTTGAACCTACTTCGGAACTTTAGTCTCCTCTAATAGATCAACGATCCTTCAAATCCCTCCTTGATCAACGATTGAAATATTCTTTGGGACTTCGGTGATTTCTCCCTCGTATTTCCTTCAGAGTGCTTCATACCCAAATTTCTAGATCCAGTGCCACGCTTCCACCTTCAAATCAGTGGTTGTCGTCCGCTTCGAGACTTCAGCCTTCGAGATTCTCAAATCTCAACTTTCACTTCCCTTCAAAGTTTGTGGATTTCTGTCACATGTTTGCTTGAATCAGAGGGTTGAAAATTACTTTAGCTCTTCATGTTTCAGAAGTTTCAAAATTTTGTGCGCTCGTTCCTCTCAAAGTGCCTTCACCCAAAACTAATGGATTTTCACCATGCGTCCTTCCAGACAATGCACGATCCCAAATCACTTAGAGACTTCGGGACTTTAGCAAGTCCACTCTCCCCTTTTCCTTGGATCATCCTTAGATGTGACCTTGGGTAGTGACCTCATGCAAACATGTGATTGCAGGCATGCTCAAAGGTGGTTTGAGACCAAATTACTTTTCCTCCCACAACTCACCTTGAGCCTCCACGTGTCCTTTCTCCAAAATTGTGGTTTTTATTGTGGACCGCCCTCAACTTCGTAAAGATCGAGTACCTTCTATCCCTACAATGCGAGGTAACCTTCAATCTCATGATCTTGATGGTGCTTCTAAAAGGATTACCAATATCTACCTCCAACAATTCAGATCTCCCTCTCCCAGATCGACAATTGGGGTCGTTTCGAAATTTCAGACTTCAAAATTCTCAAATATCAAACTTTTCCTTTATTTTGCAATGAAGGATCTTCTGTGTTGTGATCCAACGACCATTGTTTCCCTCTCTCCTATTCTTTTGATCTCTTCTGACTTAGAATATTTTCTAATTATTCAAAGGCTTCGACCTTTTCTCCTCCTTTGATTCTGTCTATTGGGTCTCTTCTTCACTTATGAAAAGTGTTGTCCCTTCTGAGCTTGATCCTTAAAGGATTTCAATTTCCCACACATGCCTTTCATTTTTGGGATTTCCTCGAACTCAAATATGAATGATTTCTTGAAAATAAATTCTTCTCACCCTCCTAACATTCCTCTTGCTCAATGCACACCTTGCAAAGCTCCTCTTTACAGAGTGTTCTATAACTCTTTCTCTCTCTAAACTCAACACAGAGTTTTTCTTGTGCACTTCTTGCACTTCTGCTGATGAAGATCAATGCTATATATCCTGAGCTTTCTCGTCTCCTTCTCTCTTGACTTAGTAAAGAGTCACTTTGACACTTAGTCAAATTTTGGATTTGTGCACTCCTTGCAGCAGATTCTTATACAAGGTTTGGATTCTTGCGGATGACTGTGCATGACTTGCAGCAGTCACTTTGCACTCCTTGCAAAGGAAACTTTACGCTATCTCTTCTGAGCTTATGATCTGAAACAGACTCTATCATCGCACTCCTTGCAGACTGTGTACACACATTGCACAAGCTCAAATGAAGAGAAATGATTGAAATTTATGCAAACACTTAACAATTTCATATACTCGTAACAAGATTCATTCATTCATGAAAACAAAATAACATGGAATTGCAAACAATAACAATTCCACACATTTGGATCAATTTTCCTCTGTTATATTCATTCAAAATTAAATGGCTATAGCTATGAAAACGATAAGTAAAAAAACAATCTCCTATCTAATTTGCAATAGTCTCCATCAGGCATACCATGCATCTACATATACAAGAGGTCATCTAGGGTTCCCTCCAACTACCTCTCCTATCAAAGTAACCAATAAAAACTACTCAAGCTTCGTTACATTCAATACTGAGAGTGAAACTTCCAAACCTCTCACGATCATTCAGTTTCCGAGTGTTTCTCTCTTCTTCAATCATCCATTCAAAATGGATCTGTAGAATAAACACCAGCTTTTAGATTCCGATCAATTTAAAAGGTGTGTTATGCCACTGAGTTGTCCCTCCATGTGGGATTTGTTGACGATGCTCCTTCATCAATAGACAACATTTAGAATCTAATGTGAGATTGGAATAAATATTTATGCATACAGGATCCCCTAGGGTTTCTCCTTTGGATTATGTTTGTCATGAGACTAATGTTGACCATGAGGTCATGGGATTACTTGGTCATTTTGGATGGAATTAATGAATATAAATCTTACTTGATGATGAGAATATCGATTATCTCTTTCATTAGCTAAGTTGGTGTGTTCACAGATTATGTGAAACCACTCCCCTGTTTTAATTTTTATTGCAAAGAATTTTGATCCTATCTATAATAGCTATAAGGTGAATGTCAACGAGAGAGGTCCTTTCAACCATATGCTTGATGATCACTCAGGAATCCTCTAAAACTTTGAGTTGCTTAATCTGCAAATGTTTGGAAACCTTGAGACCATGAAAGAGAGCATAATCTTATGTCCTATTATTAGAAAGTATGCCAAGACTCCATTCATAGGATGTTTTGATGGTTCCTCTGGGTTTGAGAATCACCCCTCATGAACCTACCACCCCATTGTATATTATATTTATTATACCAATGAATTGAACTGAATTATAATGATCAATCATATCAATTTATATGATTTTAGCTTGGATATTGAGAGTTCAATAATGGAATGGAAGAGACTTCCATGGGTAAGATGTACATTTGAAGAAAGGGAGCTTCAAAGGATGGTTTTCCTAAAAATGGATCAAGATCGGGTGGATTATACTCTTGATCCACATTAAGGCCTCCATATATGGTCCACTTTGAACCAGTAAGGGATTCATTTCATTATTTCCTTAGGTAACAAAGAATACAATCCTTTGGGGTCCTCACGCAATATTTTGGACACTTTAGAGAACAAACCCAAAGTGGGTAGCTTAGAGGTAGATCATTTGGTAGGTGGAAAGGATGATCCTCATTATGGATCTTTCTAGGTAGTGGAAGGTTCCATGAGTAAATCATTGGGAGTGGCCTTATTAGAGAGGGATGGTAGAAAAAAATAAACATGTATCACCCTAGGTATAAATCAATAGGTGTATCGGGACCTTATATATCACCTTTACCAATTATCTCTAGACAATGGACCTCTTCTTATGTGGTTGGAATTTATTTTCACTCCAAATCTAGGGTTTGTTAGGCTAGAGGTGGTAGGTCATGGATATGGATTACTATGTCCAAAATTGGGATTGGTGGGTAGAGATGTAGATCTAAATCAATTGGGATTCGAGGCAATAGTGTTGAATATCCCTAGGTGGATAGCTCAATTGTTTGCAAGTACAGGGTTAATAATTTTTTAATCCTCACAGTTGGAGGTGGAGCTGGTGATTTTGGTCTACTTGGAAAGGATTTTCTATTAAATGAGGGGTTTTTAATAAGTGAATCCCCAGATCCCTCAAATATTATTATAAATCTAGTTGAAGGTGCCAAGGTAGCCACATATGTAAGTGGGATTAACTCTATGAAAGGAAAAGATAAAAAGAAGTATGTTCAACAAAAACCCTCCCTTATAAGCATGGTGCTTGAAAATCAATATAAAGATGAACGATGTTGTTAAACTTGCTTCAAAGGCTCTGGTTGGGAATATTCAAGGGAGGATGATGGGTGAGATGAAACTAAAGGGATGGATGAGAGTGACTTGGGAGCCTATTCTTGGTTACATTTGAATAAAATTTTAGAAGGGTACTCGAAATGGGGATCAATAGTGATGTTTCGCAAGCCATGGTCACCTTTTTTTAACACCAAAACAAAAAAAATGACCATAACTCTAGTGTGGGTAAATATTTTAGGCCTCCTGGTTGATTTTTGGTCATATGAGGTATTTAAGGAGATTGGAAATTTAATTGGGGATTTCATTTAGGTAAACATGAATTTTTTAGATTCCAGGGTCATGATTATAGCACAAATTCTTATTGGAATTGATTTAAGAGAGGGCTTGGCCTCAGAGATGGTCCTACAAAAAGGTATTTTTTCTTTTACTCAAATTTTAGACTAGTGTAGGGCACCTTTTAAGTGTGTTATATGACATAGATATGGACATCTAGTATGTAAATGTAATTTTTTGTTTCAAAAAAATAGTTAGAGGCATGAAAATCCTAGAGAAAAGGTGGATAATGGGGGTAATGAATTTGTCTTTGGTAATAATTGTAATCCTAAAGATATTTTTGCAAATGGACCAAGCTCAAGTGGGGTTCCTAAATATTTTGTTGGAATAGAGACCTATGATCCTCTTTTATATTCCATGGAATATGTTCCAAAGGAATTCAACGGGGAGCCTATCATTCCTCCAAATGTGACAAACCCTTCCCCATAATTGCAAGGATGCAAAGAAGTATGTATCACTCAATTCAATCTCTTTGTAAAACTTATTCTTTAATTATTATGAACTGTAGTGTTTTCCTTGGGTTAAGTGGAGTATTATCTGAGGATAAAGTGGGCGGGGCACCTAGTAATTACGACGTATTCAATGGATGTTGAGGACTAGACTTAAATTATAGGGTTTATCCTTCATTAATTAATATCATATTCTAATCAATAGAGTGAGGGTTAAAAGGGTGACCCTCCTTGATATTTTTTGAGATCAAGGATCAATGGATATTTTGATTTTTCGTGTGTTGTGTTGGGTGGATTAGCTAGGAATGAGGTCAAAGGTCCAAAATGTTGGGGGAGAGGCAGAAAATATCATATTGTTCTAGCTCAGGAAAAGGCAAGTTTAGAGATTCAATTTGGTAGAAAACAGTCTATTGTAGGGGTGCTTAAAGAAATCCAAAACCCGTGAGTGTTTCCATGATGTAGTTCATTTAATTTAATCATAGGGGTTTGGGAAGCCTTGGGAAAAATATTTCTCTTAAAAGACTAGCGGAATCCCACAATCCTGAAGTTATGTTATTACAAGAATCAATGTGTGTATGGAACATAATAGTTTCTTATTTATTTAAGTTTTTTAATGGGTGGGAATTCATTTCTTCTAAATCAAAAGGAAGGTCTAGATATTTAATCTCTAGTTGGAGGACTGAGGCTCTTAAATGTACTAATTCTTGATCACTTGATTCAGGGCTCGAATTATCTCTCTACTCCTTAAAGTTGGGGAAGGAGCTTACAACATTGAACATGTATGGCCCATATTTTGATAGAACCTCTTACTAGGAAAAAAAATCAAGTTGAGATTCACGGGGCATGAGTTTAAAATAGTGGAAGGAGATATTAACTTCTCTATTGGTAATTCTAAGATGTGGGGGAATGATGCACAAGTTGATCCTCTATCAGATTATTTTATGAGCATAATGGAGGAATGTGGGTTGCATGATATTAATCTTATAAGGATAAGGCCAATGTGGAGAAAAAAGAGGGTTGGTTATGGTGGTATACTAAAGAGGTTGTATTAGATCTTGTTTTTAAAGGGTTTTTGAGTGATAATTTCATAGTAGGACAATGTGTTGGTACTAGAGGGAATTCTGACCACTTTCCATTTTTTTGGAAATGGTTAGGATGGATAAAATGGCTCATGATCCCTTTAAATTCAGTTCATAATGGTTGAAGGATGAATGGTTCACACTAATGGTAAAGAATCAAGGATCTTGTTAAACCTTTGGTCGAAGGAATCGGCTACTATCCAATTAGAAAACAATCTTAAGAAGATAAAACAAGTGGTTGTGAAGTTGACCTATGAGAAGAGGATTGGGGATGAGAGGGTCTTAAAGGATATTGATAATCAAATGGAGGCACATTATTTACAATATTTCACTTTGTTTCTTAATAAGGAGCACAAGCTTGAGACTCTTGAAATAGAGAAAAAGAAGAAAGTTATACTAGATTAGAAAGAGGTTTCATGGAGACTCAAAAACAAAGTTATGTGGCTAGAACAAGGGGATGACAATACAAAATATTTTCATCATTATTCCAATCATAGGAAAAGTGTGAATTCTATATTCAAATTACAAGGATGGTATGGAGCTAAGTTGACTACTTTTGAGGGCATATATAAGGTATGGGTGAATCACTTTTCAAGGTTGTTTAAGCAATACTCTGGAGCATCAATTGAAAAATCGGTTAAGATGGAAACATTATTTCCTAGCTTTGTGTTTGAGGAGGACATGTAGGTCTAATGGAAGATGTTACTAAAGATGAATTGTAGGTGGTTCTAAATTCATTCCAAAAGAATAAAAATTTGGGCCCTAATGGCTATATAGTAGAGTTATTTTTAGGTTTTTATGAGATTATTAAGGAAGACCTTCTTAGATTCATTAAGGAGTCCAAAGTTTCAAGTAGGATGTTGGAAGCCTTTAATACTACCTTTATTGTATTCATTCCTAAGATAGAAAATTGAGGTTTTTTTGAGGATTTGAGACAAATTTATTTATAAAATTGAATTTAGAAGATAATATCAAAAGTGATTGCTAGAAGAGTGAAGGACTTGTTATCTAAGTATATCTCTCAAGAATAGTTTAGCTTTTGAAAGGGGGGGGGGGATTTTGTTAACTTGTGGAGGTGGCTCAAGAGGTACTTCATTCCATCAAATTCAAAAAAAAAATAGCTATGGTGATTGAAGTTGATTTCTCTAAAGTGTATGATAGGGCCAATTGGATTCACCTTGAGTTGGTGTTGATTCATCTAGGTTTTACCTTATAGTTTGTTAATTGGGTTATGAACTATGTGACTATTGTTTCCTTTGTTGAGTTGACTAATGATTCAACATATTAATTCTTTAGGTCTAGGTGAGATATGATACAATCATACCCATTATCCCCCTTACAGTTTCTTCTTATGGTTGAGGGCATAGCTAGAGAACTTCTCTTGGAGGAAAAGGGATCAAGGGCCATTAAAGGAATTACGATGGAAAATACATTATGTATTCCTCATGTATTATTTGTTGATGATATTCTTCTATTTTGTGATGGTTTTCACAGGGATTCCCCAAAGATTAGGGATATTTTATAACTTTATTGTAAGCCACGGGAATGCAAATTAATGCAAGGAAGTATATTGATTCTTTTATGGGGGTTTGTGAGGAGGATAAAGAACTATTTTCTTAATGGTTTCCATACACTCAAGTTGATTTACATGAAGGGATCAAGTATTTGTGTTTTTATCTTAAACCTAATGAGCATATTAAGAAATAATTGGGATGGATGATCTCTAAATTAGAGAAAATACTATCGTTTTGGTGTAATAAGTGGTTATCCCAGGGGGATAGACTAGCTTTGGTAAAGCCTATATTAGAATCCATCCATGTCTATTGGATTTCATTAAATTTTTTCCCCGAGGGGGTCCTAGAGAAAATAAGAAGATTTGGTTTTAGCTTCTTATGTGTTGGAGATAAGGACAAAAAGGATTTTCCCAAGGCCTCTTGGAAGAAAATTGCTATTCCCAAAGTCCTAGGAGGATCGGGTATCAAAAAAATCCATGATTTTTCCAAAGCCTTGGAAACTAAAAATATTTGGAGGATTATAGAAGGAAATGACTTGTGGTGTAAGGTGGTGTCTCAAAGATATAGAGATCCTTTATCTGTGGAATAAAGGATCATATCATTCGACAAAACAAGGTATTCCCACACAGGACGAACACCTTAAGCAACCACTCAAACAACCAGATCAAAGATTGTAACACCTATGTTTTTACATGGTTAAAAACCTTTAAAGGGAAACATTCCACGACCCCATCCAACTTGACCACTTAAGGAAATATATTAATGTAAAATAAAATATTGTACGATTTTTGTTGGAGATATTACACACTCACCTAGAATTATTTTCCTAAGACTGATATTCCAATGTTGAGAATGATTCCTTAGATGAGAATATTCTCGCTAGATAATATTCCCCTACATAATAGGGTGTTCCTATTCAATTCAGAGTCATTTACACTTAGTTAGACTAGTGGAAGTCACTCATGCATGGAAACCTTAGTTTTATCACCAAAAGTTGCGTTTGTCTCTCTTACTTCCACACATGTGTCTCAGTTAATTGATGATTGCATAGATTAGTTAACTAGGACTAGGTGGAAGTTCACTCCAGTGTCTGTCATTGAGTATCTATGTCTCTCTAGATCACTACTATGGTGCATTAGTTACTCATGTAACCTATATCTATTGTAAATTATTCACTCTTTGAGTGTGGAATATAGTTAATACAATTATTTGATTCTCTCTCTCTTGTTTTCGCCTTTTCTCATTTTTTCGCAAACTATGTATGTCCTTTGCTAGCTATATCTTATCTATGCAGGTTCATCCACATTTACATGGTATCGAAGCCGATGGATTTCTAGGAAAAAGACACATCATACTTTTTTTGCAGGTACTAAATATTGACGAACACAGAAAAGATGGATTATTCATCAGTAATACTTCTCCAACCTCATAACTATTTGGAGTGGAATCCAAAAATTATGCTTCAACTCAGATGTAGAGGCTTGTACCAAATAACTATAGAAATGGAAGTAGATCCTGATTTCCCCGATGAGAAAAATCACTTTCTCAATAAACAAGGTATGGCCATAGGATGTATCTACTTGTCTATTTCTCCTAAACATTTCCTCCAAGTATATGATGAATTAGAAGACTCAACTCCCAATGAAATATGGACCAAATTGGAGGTTCTATTTGGGACTAAAGAATATTGTGAATATTTCATGTAGGAGATTGAAAATATAGATCCATAATAGAAACCATCAGAAGATCAAGCCTCTTATTATGAAGAGTCTTCTACACAAGTATATGCACAAATTTGTGTTCCATTAATTGTAGATGATGTCTACTTCATTTCAGATTTGTTTTTTGAATTTCATATAGAATATATCATGCATGCATACCAAGAATCACATGCAGAAAATTTTGCATGATCCATGCATCCATCTCAAAAGAAACATGCATGTGTCATGCATGCATCTCGGGAGAAAAAAAGGGGTCTGCGCACACCAAATTAAATTATGATATTTAATGAGAATACTTTTCAGAAAAAAATAAATAAATAAATAAATAAATAATAAAAAATAAAAATTGTATATTTTAATTCCTCTCGGAAAAATACCTAATTTAAAAAAAAAAAATCGTTTGAAACGGAGTCTAGGAAGTGAAGTTATGAGAATTTTAAAATCTGTAAATTGTCAGCATTTTTCCAAAAAAGGTTGCACGATTTTCAAAGTTTCATCCAAACTTCATTTGTATATTCTTCATTACAAAAAGAGAATGTGGATATGTGTGAACATATCACTCATGCATGTACTTCATCATATATGTGCATACATCTACATCTTCAACAAAATATTCAGCACGCACAAACTTGCACAATTGTGAGGTCTTCGTGGAGTGAAGGACACAATTGCTCAGAAACTGCTTTTTGTTCCTTCTCATTTGTTTTATGCATTGTACCTTGGGGGGGGTGAACGGGGGTTCCAATGATATTTTCCCTCTTTCCTCATTTTTTCAGTGTTTCATTCTTAGATTCATTATACAATGGGTACCTAACATGGCCTTGATTTTTGGGACCCATTCATCATTTACACCCTAGTAGTGTTCAGGGGGGTGTTGGAGATATTACACACTCACCTAGAATTATTTTCCTAAGTTTGATAGTCCAATGTTGAGAACGATTCCTTAGATGAGAATATTCTCTCTAGAGAATATTCCCCTACAAAATAGGGCATTCCTCTTCAGTTAAGATTCAGTTACACTCAGTTAGACTAGTGGAAGTCACTCATGCATGGAAACCTCAGTTTTATCACCAGCAATTGCATGTGTCTCTTTTTTTTTTTTTTTGCTAGTTTGTTTGTGACCTGTGGGACTAGCATGTGGCTAAGAAAGTGCAAATCAAGTGCATCTAAGCCATCAAAATCACCCAAGGATCGCACCCATCCTAAGCCACACCAACCCTTAACATGGCTGGATTTTTTGTCCCCTCAGGTTTCAAACTGGTGACTTTAGCATCACGGACTACCTTAAGAGCACACTCCATCACTAATTTTCCTACACCTTATGGACATTGCATGTGTCTCTCTTACTTCCACATATGTTTCTTAGTTAATTGATGATTGCATGGATCAGGTAACTAGGACTAGGTGGTAGTTCACTCCAATGTCTGTCAGTGAGTGTATAAATCTCTCTAGATCACTACTATGGTGCATTAGTTACTCATGTAACCTATATATATTGTAAATTATTCACTCATTGAGTGTGGAATACAGTTAATACAATTATTTTATTCTCTCTCTCTCATTTCCGTATTTTCTCATTTTTCTGCAAACTATGTATGTCCTTTGCTTGCTATATCTTATCTATGTAGGTTCATCCACATTTACATGGTATTAGAGCAGACGAATTGCTAGGAAAAAGACACACCAGACTCTTTTTGCAGGTATTGAATATTGACAAATACAGAAAAGATGGATTATTCGTTGACAATACTTTTCACGCCTCATAACTATTTAGAGTGGAAGCCAAAAATTATGCTTCAACTCAGATGCATAGGCTTGTACCAAATAACTATGGTAATAGAAGTAGAGCCTGATTTCACCGATGAGAAAAACGAATTTCTCAATAGAAAAGATATGGCCATAGGATGCATATGTCTGTCTATTTCTCCTTAATGTTTCCACCAAGTATATGATGAATCATGAGACTCAACTCCAAATGAACTATGGACCATATTAGAGGTTCTATTTGTGACTAAAGAATATTGTGAATATTTCATGCATGAGATTCAAAAGATAGAGCTAGAAGAGAAACCATAAAAAGATCAAGCCTCTTATTATGAAGAGTCTTCTGTAAAGACCGGATTTGAATTAACGTTTAAATTTCTACCAAATTACTGTAATTTTTGTAATTTCTATAAGCTTTACAAAGAAGTAAACCTTTCAAAATTTGCAAATTATCTCAACACTTATGCTAACACTCACGTAAGTAGAATTTGGAATTTGGCAATAAGTAATAAATCTAAGTAAACAATCCATGAATTTGAATTTACATACCTCACTCTGATGCTATCCGCAGCTTGCTCCCTTCGCTTGCTTCCTTAGGACACCACCCTAAAACCAACCTCCCTGCCGACTAGTAGCGCCTAGCCCTAGGATATCAATGGATATCCTAGCCCTCCGAGCCCAAAACCTCCTCAGTCCCCCGGTGCACTATAAATTCCACTGTAAATTCACTTTGTCCAATACTATCCAATACTCCAAGTTCTCCCCCAAAATCCTTTCTCCCCTCTCGTAAAATGAATGGTCCCCCTCTCCACTCCTTTCTCCCCCCCTTATTCCTCCTTCACCGCCCCCCTACATTAACTCCCACCTGACTCTTTATTACACCTTATCCATTCATTAATCCTCTTATCTCCTTGGGATCTTTATGTGATCCCTTCATGAATACGTAACTTGATTAAATGTTTTATTTTATTCTCCCTTTTTAATTTAATACTTTATTAATTAGTTAATTAATTAATAATCAAATTTATCATTAAC
>JZKD02S1673033.1:502337-522420 GCA_000966675.3 Picea glauca | reverse complement strand
GCATAAAGGGTGGGGTTTTCGTAGAAGGAAAGGTTGTATATCGAATAGAACTCTTGAGATAGAAATCTTGGCCATGGTGCTTATATATATGGGCATTTGAAATTTTATATGTCGTCTGGCTCGTGATGATCCTTCCTAGCATAGAGTTTCTGGATGCAGCTATTGCACTTGGTGTTTTTCGTAATTCTTCACATTCTCACCTGGTTGTTTACATACTGGTCAGTGGGATTCAGATGTTTCATTCAAGCAAATAAGGAAAGTGCTGGCAGGATCATCACCGTTATTGACAATTAGGTTTGAAGAATTTGTTTTTGATGCTTGTTAATGATTACTGCAAGCCCAATATTGGCCTAAACATCCATTTTAAAGTGAGAGAAGTACCCTAAGCTCAAAGCATGTCTAAAATAAAGTTCACATATATTTCAGAAGGTATGTTGAGGCATAGAATCAGGTCTCAATGAATTGTACAGGGAAATTTGGAAGCAGAACAGTGGACCATCTAGAGGGGCTGGAATATTATATGAAGCGAAGAGCTGGGCTTAATAACTCTTTGGTAAGGAGCTTTATTTTGTATAATTTAACCTTATTTTCTTTTTCCTATTAATTTACAATTTCATCAGTTTGAAACTTTCAATTAAATGCCTGATCAAGATTGTGTGAAATTAAGGTGTGTTACAGAAGTCAAAGCCTTCTTCCGGAGAGGGAAGTCCTTTTATTGCTTTTACTGTAAAAATACTTTTATTTATTTTTATGTAACTATGCAGCGCATAATCAGTCTTTTTTACAGAAGTAAAGTAAAGCATAATGAGTCCTTTTTCAGAAGCCTTCATTTGGAGAGGCCAGAGAGGCAAAAATCAGACATGAGGAAAAGGATTGGCTTGGTTAGGCTGAATTGCGTTATTTGTATTGTCTTGTATGCTCCGAATTGTGATGTTGATATGCTTCTTTATTTCTTTGGGTGTTATTGTTATTGCAGGTTAAGCGGAGGGGAATTTGGGGGAACGTGGCCCTTATACTCTTATTTAGGAAATTTATTATAACACTCCCTAACTCTGCAGCTCAAGGCAGAGAAGCAGTTAGAGGCATATATTTTTTTTTGCTGTTGAATATATAAAAAAATATCACTCTTTACTATTGCAGGCTAAGCTTCTTACAGGTCTGAAGGTGAACAGGCCTCCTTCAAACTTACAACAGTTTCCTGGGTGTTCTGATTTATTTCTGGGTTGATTCTAAGTAGGTGGGTAGGCCCTTGGTTCCAGATTTGAACTAGGGCTCTGATACCAAATGTAAAGACCGGATTTGAATTAAAGTTTAAATTTCTACCAAATTACTGTAATTTCTGTAATTTCTATAAGCTTTACAAAGAAGTAAACCTTTCAAAATTTTCAAATTATCTCAACACTTACGCTAACACTTACGCAAGTAGAATTTGAAATTTGGCAATAAGTAATAAATCTAAGTAAACAATCCATGAACTTGAATTTACATACCTCACTCTGATGTTATCTGCAGCTTGCTCCCTTCGCTTGCTTCCTTAGGACACCACCCCAAAACCAACCTCCCTGCCGACTAGTAGCGCCTAGCCCTAGGATATCAATGGATATCCTAGCCGTCCGAGCCCAAAACCTCCTCAGCCCCCCGGTGCACTGTAAATTCCACTGTAAATTCACTCTATCCAATACTTTCCAATACTCCAAGTTCTCCCCCAAAATCCTTTCTCCCCTCTCGTAAAATGAATGGTCCCCCTCTCCACTCCTTTCTCCCCCCCTTATTCCTCCTTCACCGCCCCCCTACATTAACTCCCACCTRACTCTTTATTACACCTTATCCATTCATTAATCCTCTTATCTCCTYGGGATCYTTATGTGATCCCTTCATGAATACGTAACTTGATTAAATGTTTTATTTTATTCTCCCTTTTTAATTTAATACTTTATTAATTAGTTAATTAATTAATAATCAAATTTATCATTAACCATATTGATAAAAAAGTTAATTATACTTAAATTAAGTATAGTCAAGAATAACTATTTAATAACAATAATTAGTTAAGGTTATTTAATAACTAATTATATTTTAGCTAATTTTTAGGATTATTTATTAAATTAATCATCTTAATAATTAAGGGTCGTTACATCTTCTACACAAGTATATGCACAAATTTGAGTTCCATTAATTGCAGATGACGTCTACTGCATTTCCAATTTGTTTTTTGAATTCAATATAGAATATATTCAGCATGCATCTCAAGAGTCACATGCAAAAAAAATTACATGTGCCATGCATGCATCTCATGAGCAACATGCATGCGCCATGTATGCATCTCGGGAGACAAAAAGGGGGACGCGCGCATCAGATTCAATTCAGATATTTTCAGAGAAGAATTTGAAGAAAAAAATTGGATATTTGAATTCCTCTCAGAAAAAATACCCAATTTCAAAAAAAAAATTGTTCTAAACAGAGTCCGGGAAGTGAAGTTATGAGAATATTAAAATCTATGTATTTTAAGCATTTTTTCAAAAATGGCCGCACGATTTTCAAAGTTTCATCCAAACTTCATTTGGATCTTCTTCATTACAAAAAGAGAATGTGGATATGTGTGGACATATCATTGGTTCATATACTTCATCATATCCATGCATACATCTACATCTTCAACAAAATATTCAGCGAGCACAAACTTGCACAGTTGCGAGGTCTTCATGGAGTGAAGGACACAATTGCTCAGCAACTACTTTTTGTTCCTTCTCATGAGGTTTTCCCTCTTTCATCATTTTTTCAGTGTTTCATTCTTATATGCATTGTACAATGGGTACCTAACATGGACTTGATTGTCGAGACTCATTCATCATTTAAACCCTAGTAGTGTTCAGGAGGGGGTGTTGGAGATATTACACACTCACCTAGAATTATTTTCCTAAGTTTTATAGTCCAATTTTGAGAACGATTATTTAGATGAGAATATTCTCTCTAGAGAACATTCCTCTACAAAATAGGGCATTCCTCTTCAGTTCAGAGTTAGTTACACTCAGTTAGACTAGTGGAAGTCACTCATGCATGGAAACCTTGATTTTATCACCAGCAGTTGCATGTGTCTCTCTTACTTCCACACATGTGTCTTAATTAATTGATGATTGCATGGATCATTTAATTAGGAATAGGTGGAAGTTCACTCCAGTGTCTGTCAGTGAGTGTATAGATCTATCTAGATCACTACTATGGAGAATTGGTTACTCATATAACCTATATCTATTGTAAATTATTCGCTCTTCGAGTGTGGAATAGAGTTAATACAATTATGTGATTTTCTCTCTCTCGTTACCGTCTTTTCTCACTTTTATACAAACTGTGTATGTCATTTTCTAGCTAGATCTTATCTATATAGGTTCATCCACATTTACATAGTATCATAGCTGACATATTGCTAGAAAAAAAATACACCAGACTCTTTTTGCAGGTACTGAAGATTGACGAACACAAAAAAGATGGATTATTCGTCAGAAATACTTCTCACACCTCATAACTATTTGGAGTGGAAGCCAAAAATTCTGCTTCAAATCAAATGTAGAGGCTTGTACCAAATAACTATGGCAATGGGAGTAGATCACGATTCAGCTAATGAGAATAATGACTTTCTCAATAGACAATATATGGTCATAGGATGTATCAGCTTCTCTATTTCTCCCGAACTTTTCCACCAAGTATATGATGAATCACGAGACTCAAATCTAAATGAAATATGGACCATATTGGAGGTTCTATTTGGGACTAAAGAATATTATGATTATTTCATGCAGGAGATTGAAATGATAGAGCTAGAAGAGAAACCATTAGAAGATCAAGCCTCTTATTCTGAAGAGTCTTCTACACAAGTATATGCACAAATTTGTGTTCCATTAATTGCAGATGATGTCTAATCCATTTCAGATTTGTTTATTGAAATTCATACGGAAGATAGCATGCATGCATATCAAGACTCACATGCAAAAAAAATTACATGTGCCATGCATGCATCTCAGGAGCAACATGCATTAGTCATGCATGCATCTCAGGAGCAACATGCATTAGTCATGCATGCATCTTGGGATACAAAAAGGGGGCCTCACACATAAAATTAGATTATGATATTTTATAAGAATAATTTGGAGAAAAAAATTTCATATTTTAATTCATCTCAGAAAAATACCCAATTTAAAAAAAACAATCGTTCAAAACAGAGTCCAAGAAGTGAAGTTATGAGAATTTTAAAATCCGTAAATTTTCATCATTTTTCCAAAAACGGTTGAACGATTTTCAAAGTTTCATCCAAACTTCATTTGGATATTATTCATTACAAAAATAGAATGTGGATATGTGTGGACATCTCACCGATGCATCTACTTCATCAGGTCTGTGTAGACATCTACCTCTTCAACAAAATTTTCAACGAGCACAAACTTGCACAGTTGTGAGGTCTTCATGGAGTGAAGGACACAATTGCTTAGCAACTACTTTTTCTTCCTTCTCATTTTTTTTATTCATTGTAACTTGAGGGGGGGCGGGGGGTTCCCATGAGGTTTTCCCTCTTTCCTCATTTTTCAATGTTTCATTCTTAGATGCATTGTACAATGGGTACATAACATGGCCTTCATTGTCGGGACCCATTCATAATTTACACCCTAGTAGTGTGCAAGGGGGGTGTTGGAGATATTACACACTCACCTAGAATTATTTTCCTAAGTTTGATAGTCCAATGTTGACAATGATTCCTTAGATGAGAATATTCTCTCTAGAGAATATTCCCCTACAAAATAGGGCAATCCTCTTCATTTCAGATTTAATTACACTCAGTTAGACTAGTGGAAGTCACTCATGCATGGAAACCTCGGTTTTATCACTAGCAATTTCATGTGTCTCTCTTACTTCCACACATGTGTCTTAGTTAGCTGATGATTCCATGGATCAGTTAACTAAGACTAGGTGGCATTTCACTCCAGTGTTTGTCAGTGAGTGTCTAGATCTCTCTAGATCACTACTATGGTGCATTAGTAACTCATGTAACTTATATCTATTGTAAATTATTGACTCTTTGAGTGTGGAATACAATTAATACAATTATTTGATTCTCTCTCTCTCTCGTTTCTGACTTTTCTCATTTTTCTGCAAACTGTGTATGTCATTTTCTAGCTAGATCTTATCTATGTAGGTTCATCCACATTTACATGTCTATCACAATTGATCATATCAATCAATCATTAAAATCAAGGAGAATATGTCTAGAAGATATCAGGAACATCATATTACATAAATACAAATGCATACTAATGCATACTAACACTAAGAAACACACTTTTACCTAATGATATATTATACCAAGTTGATCTTAACTAACTCCTACGTGTCTAAGTATCCTAACATCCCCCCTTAAGAACAACTTGGGATAGGATTTAAGGATTTACAAAGGTGACACAATATGAGAAGGAATGAGGTATTATATCCTATCCCCCCTTAATGACAACTTCTCGAATTCCTAACATATATCAAATTTTGGGAAACTTCACTTATGTAAGAGACCTCGTGAAAATGTCTAAAATGTGATCTTTTGTAGGGAAAAAAAGAACTTTAAGAACTCGATCATGAATGAGTTTTTTGATAAAGTGCATTTGTAGCTCAATGCGTTTGTTGTGCTAATGGTGAAATGGATATTTGGTGAGATTGATGGAACTATCATTATCACACCAAAGTGTGGGCATATGTTGCTACTAGAATCCAAAATCTAAGAGTATTTTTCAAATCCACAAGACTTCTTGACTTGCATTAATCATTGCTCATTACTATGATTTTTTCGAGGAAAGAACGAGATCTTGTTTTTTCTTACAATCCTAATTGATAGGTCTAGAAACAAGACTAAAAAACATAAACGACAACATAATTTCAATCATCAAGGTCGCCAGCTAAATCTGAATCATTGAAACTAACCAATGAAGGGTTTGCCCCTAAGTTATAATGTATCCCAAACTAAAGTGTACCATGGATATACCAAAGCATATTTTTTGTTGCTTTCCAATGGATTTCATGGGGTGTTTGCATAAACCAAGCAACAAGACCAATATCAAAGGAAATATCAGGATGGGTATGAGTCAAATACAAAAGGATACCAACTAACTAATGGTAAAAAGTGGCATTGAATTCGAAAGTAGTACAAGTGGCAACAAGTATGAATGTGGACTAGAAGGGAGAAGTGGATAGTTTACAATATTCCATGTGAACACCATGAAGAAGTTCACATGCATACTTAGACTCTAAAAGGAAAATTTCTTCCTTCGTTTGCAATTCTTGGAGGCCAAGGAAATAATGTAAATAGCCTAAGTCTATCATTTGAAATTTCTTCTTAAGGCTATATTTCACATGGGTTAAGAGTTTAGGGTCACTACTAGTGAGGATACGTTCATAAACATAAAGGAAAATTATTATTATATGGCTTCCTACTTTATTGGTATAGACTATTGGGGCAAAATGACATCTAGAAAATATGGTGTCAAGAAGAAATTTATCCATTTTAGCATACCAAGCTCGATGAGATTGCTTAAGACCATAAAGAGATTGTTCAATGTTCGATGTAAATTTATTCTTGTAGATACCCATGAAATAAGGTGGATTTAACATCCAACTAATGGACCTCCCATCTATGTGAGGCAGCAAAGGATAGAAAAAGGAAAATGGAATTCATTTTGGCTATAGGGGAAAAGGTTTCAATCCAATCAATTCCTTCAACTTAAGAGAATATTTTGGCAACTAATTGGACCTTATGTCTTTCAACACTTCCATTTGTTGCATATTTATTTCTATACAACCATTTACATCTAACAATTTGTATTCCTTTCGGAAGAGGTACAAGATCCCAAGTATCGTTCACCATTAAGGAATGATATTCATCATTCATTATTGTGTCCCTATATAGATGGCCAAAAGCTTCTACAAATATGTTTGGATCATGAGTCTCTAAAAATTGATCCAAAAGAGAGGAAGATCATTGTAATTGTGAATGTGTACAACATTGATCTATAGGATCACCAGTTGTTTCTCATGTTGAATGAACCCATCTATGAAGTGGTGGTGTTGGTGCAAGTTTATGTTCAATGGACTCATTTCAAGGAAGGTGAGAAGGTGGAAGTGTATGTTCATCATCATTTTCATTATCTAAAGAATAAACTAGAATAGGAATGAAATATGGCACAAATGTCGAAGATGGCACAAACACAAAATTAGGCTCACGGACTAAGAGATTTTCTTCAAACTTAACATCTCTTCTAATAATTATTTCATTGGAATGAGGTTGAAGAAGTTTGTAACCTTTGAAATCTTCCTAAATCCAACAAAAATACACTTCTCACTTTTAGGTTGTAATTATTTCCTTTTCGCATTAGGGATATGATCATGTGCCTCACTATCAAATACATGGAACTGAATTACGTTTGGATTAATTTTAGTCCATGCTTCTTCTTATTTTATATTTTTTAAAGACTTTGTGGGAGCGTTATTTACTATAAAATTTTCACAATTGATGACTTCTACCCAATAATGAAGACTTAATCCCTTAGATTGGATCATATGTTTAGTCATTTCCTTTAATGTGTAATTCTTTCTCACATCAACACCATTTTTCTATGGTGTATATGGAACAGTATATTGCATTTGAAATCCTTGTGCTATTTAGTAACTTGTAAATTTGTTGTTCACATATTCACCTCCATTATATGTTCTCAAACTCTGAATTTGATGTCCGTATTGTTTTTCTACAGGGGCTTTGTAGGCCAAAAACATCTCAAAAATTTCACTCTCATGTTTTAAGAAATAAACCCAAGTGCATATAGAAAAGTCATCAATGAAAGTGAATAAGTACTTGCACCTAGAGAAATAAGGAGAAGAAAGTGAACGACACAAATCACTATGAACAAGTTGCAAGAGGGATAAGGTGTGCTAAGAGGCACATTTGTCAAAACTATCTCAATTATGTTTTCCAAGAACACAACTAGAACAAACATTATCTCTGCAAGAAACAAAACAAGATCAGTCACCATATTTAGATTACATAGTTGTTGTAATAAGCAATAGTTTAGATGAACAAAATTCTCATTCTAAATTTTGTTTAAGTGATCCAAGAGGATCCAAGAATGCTCATAGAGGTCTAGGAGGATCTAGAACTCTCACAAAGGTCCACGAGGATCCATAAAAGCTCAAACTTTTACCATCTCAAATTCTCTCTAAAATGACATCAATTTGTAGATCTCGGTGATAGATTTCCAACAACGCAAAAATCACCTCAAATGGAGTTCATATGAAAAAGTTATGGATGGCCAATGTTCAAGTCAAACCATGTAAAAAGTCAAAATTCAAAGGGGTCAAGGTGACATGTGTCACCACTGCAAGGGTGACAGGTGGAACGACCATACAGGTCGTACAATATCGATGTGGTGACCTCACATGGCGACATGTGGAAGGAAAGTGGCGTGGCATGACAAGGTTGCAAGGTGACTTGGAAATCCATACATACAGTTGGCACCAATTATAGATTGACACATGGCAGAGGGAAACCAATAAGATAATGCCATGTGCTAGTCCCTCATTGGCCTATTATGGTTAATGGTTATCAAAAATTTTATGGGAGTCTAGAGGATCAAACTTGTGAACTCCTAAGACCTTACCCAAGCCTTTACCAATAGAACACATGATGAGACTTAACATATTTATGGCCATTATGTTATTTAAGGTTGAAATAGTTTTCATTTGGGTGAAAAAGGGTCGAGGGCCTAGCCCTCAACCCATAGTATGAGGTTATATGTATTCCAATGTGACCACACCTATATTCGCGCGAAGGGACATTAAAACTTTGGTTATAAACCATTAACAAACATACCATATATATATCATAAGTTATAACAAAGCACCAAAAAAGAAGGGAATCGCGAAGGATGGAACCTGCAACCTCCCCTATTGCATGCCAACTACTTAACCATTTCTCCATAGGCACCATAGGTTATGGTTACCTATAAAACTGACATTTAAATTTCGCCTAAGGTTTCAAGTAAGAAGTTGGGCATGTGCCCTATTTATAGGCACATGGACCAAGGTCTACAGACATCCCAATACTGCACACAACCCAAGGAAACATGAATTATAATGCAAGCATGGATCTTGAGGATGTACATATGCATAATTTTGCATGCAAAGAGAAGCTAAGTTTATGTGTTGTCTCGATTTGCATGTCAAGAAGTAATTTGTCCAAACATAGGCAACTTTATACTCATTTTTTTCATTTTTCCGAGAGGAGTTCAATGGTGATGTTATTTTTGTGCTAAGAGATCATTTGTGGAAGTATTAGTCTATATTTTCATGAATGAGCATCATAGTGCATCGTTTGGCATGTAAAGAGGGTAAAATTGAGCCATTTCATAATATGGTCGACTTTATACTCATTTTTCTTAGAATTTAGCAAGGAATTTGTAAGGTACAAGACCTATTATAATAGAGAAAAAATAAATATTACAGAGAATAATAGCATTAGAACAAAATAGATGAAACCACAACACCAAAATAATACCTTTATTGATAGGAAACAATGTTCACTTGCCTCTTTGAGGGGGAAACCTTCAGCAAAGTTGTGCTCTATTACAATAATTCTTGAGACAAGACTTCTCATACGCCTGCCTCCTATTTATACTAAATCTATCTACCTAAAGAACAATCTAGAGGAATATCTTCTAAAAGAGAAAGATTCTATCAGGTCTTCTTACATTTGACATATTCTACCTTATTACTAGGCCTTATTAATAGTGGTCTTTATTACATGGAAAATATATTATTCTACCTACGTGAGGGGTTAGGGAGGTTAGGTCCCTAACATGCCCTCCCCCTTAAAAACATCCTTGTCCTCAAGTCTTGAGATGAGGAAATTGTTGCAAAATGGTAGTTGGCTCCCAGGTGACATCTACTGGGATTGTATCTTTCCATTGTAGTAACACTTCCTTGATGGTGCGATGATGGAGATGATGCTCACGTTGGTCCAAGATTGCTCATGGTTGCAACCATATGGAGTATTCTTCATCCAACTTTGGAATACTAGTTTGTGATTGCACTTACTTCCAATCACCTTCGTTAAGAAGGAAGCATTAAAAACAAGATGAATCCTACAATCACTTGGCAAAGCTAACTGATAGGCCACCTATCCCACTCACTTAAGAATTGTATAAGGACCATAAAATTTGGGTGCCAACTTCTGCAATGGTCAGCCTTGAGTGAATTCTAAGTGAAGGAGTTTTTTTTGCATATACTACTTCAAAAGAAGGCATGCATGTAGTTGTATGGTAACAAGTGTTGTACCACCATTCATCGAGGGGTAACCATTGAGCCCACTGATTTTTCCTCTAAGATGAAAAACACCTCAAATATGTTTCCAAACACTTGTTGACAACTTCAGTTTGACCATCATTTTGGGGATGATATGTTGTGATGAGATGTGATTGGGTTCCCTGTAGCATGAAGAATTCTTGCCAAAAATTATTGGTGAAAGTGGGATCATGGTCAAAGACAATGGAATGAGGGATACCATGAATCTTGAAGATATGATCCATGAAAATTTTAACCACTGTGGAGGTCATGAATGAGTGATGAAAAGAAAATAAATAAGAATATTTGGAAAGAATATCAACGACCACCATGATGACTGATTATTTTCCCAATTTAGGTAAGCCAACAATGAAATTCATAGAAATATCCCTCCAAATAGTGGGTGGAATCGGAATTGGTTGTAGTGTGTCCAAGGATTTGAATATTTCTCCATTTTTTCATTGATCGACATTGCATTCCTCCACAAAGGTGTGAATATCCTGCTTCATACCATCCTAGAAAAAAACGCTTGACCCTGTCATAGGTTTTGGTAAACCTAGAATGCCTAGTGGTGGGGGTATCATGAAGCTCAGATAGAATTGTGGATTTAAGTTGTGACTATTTTCTTAAATACAAATGGACTTTGTAGTGAAGCTCTTCATTGTTGTAAGAGTACTCTGGAGAAACTGGAGAATTTTCTTGCAATTGTTGGATCAGACGCAACAGTTTGGGATCTTGCAGCCATTCCTAGTGAACAGCTTCAAACTAATCTAGTACAATGAAGGATGGAGAAAAGAGGGACCCTCCATCTTCATATTTTCTTGAAAGAGCGTATGCCACCAAATTGCATTTTCCTTTCCTGTAAATGATTTCATAATCATATCCAAATAGCTTGATCACCCATTTTTGTTTCTTCGGAGATGAAAGGAATTTATCTAAAAAATACTTGAGGCTCTGATGATCTGTCTTAATTTGGAAGCATTGCCCCAATAGATAAGGATGCCAGAGATCCACAACATGCAAAATGGCCATCATTTCATTTTCATTGATTGATTGGTCCAAATGGTGCTCCAACAGTTGTTTACTAGTGCAGGCTAAAAGTCTGCCATCTTGCATAAGGATTGTGCCAATTCCTTTCCCAGATGCATCACATTCTAGGACAAAATTATTTTTGAAGTCGGGAAGGGCCAAGACAGGAGTTGTGCACATATCCTCTTTCAAAGAATGGAAGGCTTAATCAGTTGCATGAGTCAAATTGAAAGAATTATTTTTCAGAGTAGTGAGAGGGGCTGCAAATTTTCCATAGTTCTTAACAAATTTTCAATAATAGCTCGTTAAATCCATAAAACCACCCAAACTCTTGAGATATTTTGGGTGAGGCCAATCCTACATATTTTCAATTTTTTTAATATCCACCCTGACATTATCCTATCCAACAATATGACCCAAATATTCCACTTCGGAAGCTCCAAAGGAACATTTAGAATGTTTGAGGAAAATTTGGTGCTGGGAAAGGAGATGGAGAACTTGATCCACATGGGAAATATGGGTTGTCCATTTTTTACTATAGATGAGAATATCATCAAAGAAAACTAAGAAAAAATGATGGAGAAAAGGATGGAAGACATGATTCATGATACTTTGGAAAATGGAGGGGGCATTACACATGCCAAAGGGCATGACCAAGAAATCATAGTGGCCCTCATGAGTTTGAAAGTTTGCCTTGGGAATGTCATCCTCTTTCATACGTATCTTGTGGTAACTAGAACAAAGATCAAGTTTAGTAAAGTAGTGAGAACCACTCAATTGATCCAGTAGATCATCAATAATAGGAATGGGAAACTTATATTTTATGGTGAGTTTGTTGAGAGCACGAAAGTAGGGACACATGCATCATGTACCTTCTTTTTTGAGAACCATGACCATAGGAGAATAATAGGGGCTAGTACTATGGTGGATGACACCCGCGTCGAGAAATTATTAAACAATTTAATAAATTCCATTCTTATGGGAAAAGGGATGATGATACGGGTGGACATTGGGAGGAATATTTCCCAAGACTAGAGGAATGGAATGATCATGAACACCACAGGAAGGGGGAAGGCCATGGGGAATGGAAAAAATAGTGTGTTGTTTGGAAATTATAGATTGGAGGTCAAGATGAACAGAGGGTGTCTCAACTGCTTGAATGGCATTGAGTTGGGAAATAGTGTCATAATGGCCCTTTTTGAGGATCTTTTCCATTCGATGTGAGTTAATGATCTCAGGAGAGCCTGTTGTGATGCCTTGGAACTTATATTTTTGGTCTTCCTATTGAAACTGCATGGTCAATTCCTTAAAATCCATGAGGATGGGACCGAGAGTGTGTAACCACTCTCTACCCAACACAATGTCAGAACCACCCATGTTGATAGTGAACATATGAGATTTCAGGTTGTACTAGCCAATTTGGAGATGCACATTTTTTAAATGCACCCCACATTTCATGGAACCTCCATTAGCAATCATGATTTAAAAATTGTTGATGGCATGGATATAGCAATGGGTTTCTTGAGCAATGTGTCGATGAATGAAATTGTGAGTGTTATTGTTGGGTCACATATTTGTCCATATTTTCATCAAAAAATAGACATCCATTCCATCCCTTCTTCATCCTATTACCATTAATTTTTCATTCCATTTGTCATGCATTTGCTACAACTGCTCATAAAATGTCATATTATTCATGTTATACTTTAGTGGTTAATAATGATTATTCTTCCTTCATTTTTAATGAATTAAAAACTAATATGCATGATTTTTTTGTTGATGGTTTGATGAGTGATTTTATGTAGCAACAATTGTAGCAATCAAGGTTCCAACCTCCAAGTGGCACATGTGAGTTCCATCTCGTGGTTAACCGTTTTCAGTGAAAAACATGGCAGATAAGGAGAGACAAATTTGCGTGGAATATTGTGAGCAGATGAGGATGAATCTAGAAAATCCGATCATGGGTTTTGTTTAGAATGGGCCCAATTGAGTTCATTGTACGTTATTTTCTAGTTGGAGCTACAGTTTGAGAGAAATCAGTGGTTCTTTAAAAGGGTATTTTTCCAGATTTACAGTTGTGGTCGGTTCTCTAAACTTAGCAATTTGTTTGAGCAACCCAGGGATTTGGGGATTTGATTTGTATAAATAAGACCTCTTCAATCAGGAGAGAGGGAGTCATGAGATTATATAGAATTTATTTGTAAGAAAGAGCCGAACTTATGTAATTTCTGAGTTTTCCTCAATAATACAAATGAGATGATGGATCTGTAATTATGTGCAACTTTCTCTTGATATTGTAAGTATTTTGGCCATGCATGCTAGGTGAGGTAGGGCCCCATCAATATGGTATGTGTTGGTCTTATTAATTTACTTGTATTTTTCTTTTCATTGTCTTAATTTATCTTGGTTTAAGATTAGTTGATCATTGCTTACAGTTGTGTGTTGTTTATTAGATTGTTTATACAGTAAGATTCAATTCATGTTGTTGTTACTCCATTTTGTTAATACTCCTTTAATTTATGTAAGAGTGTGGTAGTGATTTTATTTCAGCTGAGTGTATTTTCAAGTAAGAGCGGATTTGATTGATTTTAAGTTATGTGTTTTATTTTATTAAATAGAAAATAGTGTTAGTTGGAATTTGTTTCTTGCATATATTGTGCACAGTAACATTGAAATAAAATACTTCCTCGGGTTGACAATTTATTTTTTGGGTGTTTGAGCTAATAATTTAATTAGGCATTAAAATTTCCCAATATTTTGGCATCGTTGTCGGGGAAGTTATCAAGGGCGCACAAGTCCAACTGAAATTGTTTTTTTTAGTTGCATATTCTTGACTCCGAGGTGTCTGGGCGGTAAGACGTGGGGAAGAGACTACACATCGTTCGAGATGTTGTAACGGGCACATCCTCATAAGGGTCAGGGCATGTAGGTTTCTTGATTGTTTCTTTCTTTGCATTTAGTTTTTAGTTTTTTATCATACATCTTATCATTTCTCTTAGTGGTGATGTAATCACCACCCATCCTACTCACAAGTTGACAGGAACATTTGAAGAAGGAGCCTTGAGATAGCACATGAAGAATCCAACAAAAATATGGCAGGTAAGAAGGAGACAAAAGTTGTTACCTTTGAATTCCCCATCGGAGATCCTGAAGGAGTGGTACAAATGAAAATCATTCTCCCATCCAATCTACCAAATTTTCACGGTTTGGAAAATGAAGACCCTGATGCATTCTTATTTCAATTTGAAGTACTTTGTAGAGGTTATGGTTATTTTACTAATGATCAAAAGTTGAATGTTTTTTCCACTTATTCTAAAAGGAACAACCCTCTGATGGTTCATGAGCCTCGGTGGGAATTCTATACAAACTTGGGAAGACATGAAATATGTATTCTTGCAAAGGTACCAAGAGTATTGCAGGGTTAGTGATGATATCTTTGGAATGACACAAGGAGAAGAAGAGAGTTTGGAGGAATATGTGGATTTCTTTCATTACAACCTTCAAAGATCCAAACAAAAATAGTTGGGAAAAGAGACCTTGAAAACACTCCTACTCAAAGGAATCCATGATGAATCTTTAGAAATCTTAAATTTGATGGGAACAAGTGATGTGTTTCAGTTACCATATGATGATATTTGTGAGTTATGTAGAAGGTATTCAAGAGGGAACTTCAAGACTGGTAATAATTCTAGTGAGCCTTCTTCTCAATCTTTTAAATCTGCTGCAAAAACAAGAGTTATAGGAGCTGAAATCAGTAATTCAGTTGAAATTTTTAAAGCTGATATCATTAGCTCCTTAAATTCACAATTGGATATTTTGCAGGATAAGAAGAAATGGGAGGAACCTGAAGAAATAGTTCGTCCTCGGTTCCAAAAGAAACATATTGCAATGGATTTTCCTTTGGATAGTCTCATAATTTTTGGCATATGTGCCTTGAATCATTCAACGGATCGCTTCCCCTCCTTAACCAAGATGAAAGAACATATCAATAAGATCGAGGAGTTGCAACAATTTCACTACAGCAACCATGGCCTACATGTATGGTTCAAAACTCTATCCCTCCATTTCCTTACTCTCACAAGAAATCATTGAATACTCATACACCATGGCAATTGTGGAAACCCCAATATCACTCCTACCTACCTTGTCCACAAGGTTGGCATGGCCCATCTTATGGTCCCATGGCTACTTTCCCTCATGTTGCGGCAACCACCAATCCTCCATACTTTCCACAAGCTCTTCGACAACATCCTATTTTCTCATTAAGTTCATCCACACAAACCAATCAGCTATACTTTCCATACTTAACTTTTCATAAAGCTCCTCCATGCCATACACAACTTCCTGTTCAACCCACCCCGCACCCTAGCCATAATAAAATAGTGAAGTATACTTACAGTGATGAATTGAAAAACTTTCCTACATTTACCACTTATCCTACTTCACCTACACCATTGCAACAAATCTATATGAGGCGTAGGTAGGTTGTAAGTCCAAGACTTGAAAATGAAGTTTCTTATCATCATCAGCAAGCTGACAAGATCAACAAATCTGATGAAAAATAGACATTGGGACCGAAAAGTGAAGCATATTATACATCATTGTCACTGGATATGAATCTCTTTTACATTCAGGAAGATCAGTTTTCTAAAGAGATTCATGGTGTAACAGCTATAGGAAATCAAGGGAACAAGGAATATATTGAAGCTTGGTTTCAATCTGTCATCAATCCACAGTTTCATGCTATACTTCAGCAATTCTTGGCACCATCGTTTCAAGGGAAGTTAGTCTTTCATATCCTAGTATTCATAAAGTTATATTTTTCAATTGTGGGTATGAACATTTTTGAGACTTTGTTGCGTAAGTGGCTTCATTGGAAGTATTATTATACTTGAGTTAATTCATTTTTCAAGTAAAGTAGGGTAGGGTAATGAATGAATTTTCAATAAATGATTAATGGAATTGATTAGTTTAATTCAAATAATTAATAGCCTAGTTTATAAATAAAAATTATTCACCTTCAAGAGATCATCATTCGATCACTTGTAGTCTTGATCTCATGGACTTTATTTCAAAAATCATCATTTTTTGAGTTTTAGCAGTTACTGCAACACTATATCTAGGTACTTAGTGCTTGCAATTTTTGGTATGAGCATGTATTCCATTGAAATTTATATTATTAAAAACATTCACAGCTATTCTAGTCACTTTTTGAGAGCCATATTTCATTTATTGGATTTTTGTGGCATTTTGGCTTGCAATTTTTACTAAAACACAGTTGGGACAGTCCATTTTTGGGAGACCAAATGGACTTATTTTCAAAACCTGTTTACATCCCAAGTATCCCTTTTAATATAGTTTCCAAACCAATTTGAATTTTTGAGATTGGGCATCAAACTAAAAAGTTATGGTCAAAATACTAACGGGATGTCAAGCAGACAGTTTAGGAACAGAGCTGGGACAATCACTTTTTGGATGCCTTATTGGATAGATATTTAAAACCTGTTTCATTGGTATATTCCCCTATGAATCTAGTTTACAATGCAATTTGAATCACTCAATTCTGATATCATATGAGGAAGTTATGACCAAAACACTGACTACTTGTCATAAATCTTCACTTTGAAAAATTTATCTTCCCAGTGGTTCAATGGTAAATTTGAATAATCATTTACTCTTTTCATTAAAACCTATTTCTATTTGAGATACCTACAAGAATATAATTTCATCTCCAATTTGAATCACATCAATCCGTCATCAAATGAAAAAGTTATGCCTAAAACTGTGACTATTGGTCTGGTCCAAAATTTGAAAAACACCTTGTCATGCAGGGTGTTACTGAGCATATTTGGCATATTATCACATGGAATTTTCAAAACTTGTTTCTAATAGACATAGAACTCTAAATGTAATTTTATTTGGCTTTGTAATCACTCAAATCAGACGAGAAACAAATAAGTTATGATCGAAATATTGTTGGGTAGTATATGTTGGCCAACACTCCTGAACATGTATAAAATGAATTTTGTTTCATTTATTTTTATTTAGATTTGTTTTATAAGTAACTACTTGTTGTTGTTTTTTTTTGTGTGTATGTCTTGGATGAAGAGAGCCCATACACCTCTCTTCTCCATGATCTCACATTTTATTGCAGGTAAGTGCTTATGTTTTGCAGGTCCTTGGAAGATCGAAGAAGGTTAATACATGCATGAGTGATTCTTGAATACCTTTTCTCAAATTTTCAAATGGATTGAGCACATAACAAATGGATATATTGATGTGAAAACCATACAAAGACCAGCGTTTCATAAGTCAAGTTCCATTGCTACATTAACCATAGCAATAATCCTTCAAAGAAAACATTATGCTCATCATGCTCATTCACCAACATCGTGGTATGCCTATACATTTTTTTTTCCCTCTACCATTCCATCCATTCCATTACCTTCTGATCCATTTCATCACTTCCATACTTTCCACTCCAATCACTGCTAACCCATGAATAAAGTGACTTAGCTCCCTTACCACTTGCTAATGAAAATTTTTCATATTCAGTTCTTCAAATCCTTTTGTCTATGCTCGCGTTGGATGATGTGGGATTATTTAAGGCCCTCCTTCTAACAAATCTCATCCCATCGACTTCAACACATCATATGGGATTGAGTTTAGAGTTTCATAGTGCCCTAGGATCTGCATACATCAATGGTAGATCTCATTGTTGTTAATCATGGGGATTCATCAATGCCTCTTGATTGACAAATCTTGCAAGTGACTTGACTCCAAAAAATCCATTCATACCTGTCAAGATGTACTAAGGTATGTTAGAGCTCACTGTCATCAAAGGTGAGTTTCTTCACGTTGGTTAACGACATACATTAATGGCCGATAATCCAACTATTTCTTTCCATGCTCGACTTCAACACATTCATTTGCATGGTAAGAAGTGTACCTCGGTTTTGTAGCAGTTGAAGATTATGTGATCTAATGGTTTCAACAGTAACTTGCAGAATCATTTGTTTTAGTAGTTCTGCAGTCCCTTTTCATTTTCATTTTGACATTTGATTTTCAAAATAAAAGAAGGAGATTTATGCTTTTGTAGTAGAATTCTTCATCATCATTTGTTTCAGCAGCAATAGTCTTACATGCAGCTAGCACAATATCATTTCAAATTAGATTCAGCCTCATTCTATTTCAGCTCTCATATACATCTGTCTCGGCATCAGTTTGGATTACATCAGCTTCAACAGACATCATTCCATCCATGCCAATCAAATCTTTCATGGAAGTAAAACTTGAGGTAAAATAGCATGATTTTTTTATTTATTAAAGATTTAGGAAAATGTCATGAAGAACCACTAAGGATTTCTATTCTCCATTTTCATATCATAAGTCATCTGTTATCTCTCTTATCCATCCATTACGATATCAAACTTCACCTCATGCACTCCCAACACCCAAGTCAAGTCCTTCCCTACATCTCCTAGCATCCAAGCATGAGAAATTGATTTGTTGTCGCCACATAAGAACTAGAATAGAGAAAGGAAGGATATCATGATGTTCATTTTCATACAAGCACACTAAAAGTCAAAGGTATGGTTTCTTTGGTTTATTTCCATGATGTATTCATTCATCTCATGGGTTTCCAATTATCTTTTCCAGCCTTTTGACTCATGGTTCTCCTACATATTGCACATATTCAAAAAGTTGTTGTTATGGATTCATGGAAGGATACAACATATGTGTTATATGTATTTGAATCATACATGTTATAAGGATTTTATAGGCTATGAAGTTAATGGATGTCTCAAGAATGATTACAATTCTAATCCTTTCATTAATGCCTAGCCCTCCCATATGAACAATGTGTTTGTTTTTCTCGCTTGTCGATATGCATCATTGTTTAAAAGAGGGTTATGTGCTCATAATATTTACCATGGAAGCATGATAATGGTTCTCTTGGGTGGTAGTATGATGATTTTGTGGCAGCCTTTGTTGCCATTATGAAAACCCATGTGTAGTTGTCTACACAAATGCTAATGGAAGGAAGTTGTTATTAAAAGGCAATTGAAACAATGTCTCCACCCAAAATTTAAAAATAAATTTATGTAGTTGTTGTGGGGTTATTCTACCCTACGGACTAACAAGCTAGGGCTTAAACTTGCATGCAGATCATGACCCTTAAGAAATGACTTTTAACCTTCTACCCCAACCTAAAACCCTTTTTCTCATGCAAACATGGGAAGAACCAACTAACCTTTTTATCGACGGTCGGTGTAGATCCTCCATTGAGCTTTTATCCCCTTGCTGCTGCTGCTCCTCCCAAAAAGCAATCTTGCAATCAAGACAAAACTATGCATGCATGCTATTGTTCTACTAGAGGGTTAGAGATTAAATACAAATCAAATAAAACATATAAAACTTGTGTATTTGGGACGGGAAAAGTATATTTTTATTAATCTCAACATGAATCAACTTACAATGATTATAGAGACCGGCCACCATTCCTCGATCCTGATCCTAGGCTCCTCCTCTTCTGCTTTGCTTGAATTCTCCTAAAGCTTGAGGAAAGGCTAAAGGGTCGGGACAAAACGGATTCGGAAATTGGGCAGTGTTTCTTTGCTATGATTTTTCCTTTGAATAGTACCCCTACCCCTTCTTTTATAGGCTAGAAGGAGCTAGGGTTTTAGAC
>JZKD02S1673033.1:449921-490962 GCA_000966675.3 Picea glauca | reverse complement strand
CAGATCATGACCCTTAAGAAATAACTTTTAACCTTCTACCCCAACCTAAAACCCTTTTTCTCATGCAAACATGGGAAGAACCAACTAACATTTTTATCGACGGTTGGTGTAGATCTTCCGTTGAGATTTTATCTCCTTGCTGCTGCTGCTCCTTCCAAAAAGCGATCCTACAATCAAGACAAAACTACGCATGCATGCTATTGATCTACTAGAGGGTTAGATATTAAACACAAATCAAATAGAACATATAAAACTCGTGTATTTGGGATGGAAAAAGTATCTTTTTATTAATCTCAACATGAATCAACTTACAATGATTATAGAGACCGTCCACTGTTCCTCGATCATGATCCTAGGCTCCTCCTCTTCTTTTTCCTCCAACTGCTTTGCTTGAATTCTCCTAAATCTTGAGGAAAGGCTAAAGGGTTGGGACAAAACGGATTCGACAATTGGGCAGAGTTTCTTTGCTATGATTTTCCTCCTTTGAATAGTACCCCTACCCCTTCTTTTATAGGCTAGAAGGAGCTAGGGTTTTAAATGAACTCTCAGCCATGCATGGCTGGGAGTTCCAGTTAACTGACTCAAAGCTTTTCGTCCCGGCGGAAAATTTCCTGATTTTTTGCTTTGTTAGGTAAACGCTGGCTATAGTGGGCCAACCCACGTTCCAACGCATGCAGTATAAGGCCTGCCAGCGTTCCAATGCACCCAGCAGTGGGTTAGGGCGCAGGTTACTTGGTTTAACAGGTTTTTAAAGAGTTTGTTCAACATGGCTTTGGCAATGAAGGGCAATGAGTTGGCCTGATGCCAAGTGAGCATGAATGGTGCAATTTAGGGTTATAACAGTAATGGCTTGTTTCAGAGGCACCTTTCCCACAGTTATTTCAAGAAATAGAAGAAGCCTATGTTGTCATACAACAACAACAACAAAAAACACTTTGAATCATTATCTTTTGCATGCAACAACAATCATTAGTTTCCGCCCATGGTTTGATATTCAACCATATATTCTCAGCATCATAATTTTATTTTTGAAATCTTAGAAAGTTAAGGTATATCCACGGAAAATTCAGATTTCCATTGTGTACTCATATTTTAGCATTCTACTACAATCTAGCATGAAATCTATGGTAGAAAATTGGGTCACCATTGGTACATGTGGCAACAAATTTACCTGGGTGTTGGGAAAACTTATTGGAATTTCCATATTTTCTCATTGGTTGGATACATTTTTTTTATGAGTTATCTTCATTACATGAAGAATGGACCAGCTACTATGCATGCCCAAGAATCTATTTGAAGAAAGGAGTTGATTGTCCACAAGAACCTACAGTAAAAGAAACTATTGTAGAAGCCATTTCCTTTTAAACACATGGGTAGAAATACAGAGGTATGTGGTTCATTTTCTTGGTTCATGATACACTGATGCATATATTTATTCACAAATTTTGAGCACTTCATAATGATGGTAAAATCTTTGGTCCTTACAGTCTTAATGTTGTGAATTTTCATGGAAAAGAAGTCTTGTTGTCAATGATGAAAACCTGTGAGGTAACCTACAACAAAGCAAGTTGTTTTGAGACCTGGAATCCCATGATTACAGGGTTGCAATCCCCATAAGTGAAAATGATATTATTGGAGGGTATATCATATGGTATGTGGATTGTCAAATACATATGGTTAAGCATTTGATGGTAAACTCATGACATGGAGTATTTGGAATTCTTCCATTAAAGTTGGGTATGATTACTTGTTGTTTGAACAATGGATGGTTATAACTTAAGCTCTTAATCAGATTTGGAATGTATTGATCCTTGGATTCTTGCATTTTCATGAATCTTCTTTATGACACAATGTTGGTCATCATAGTCTCTACTTTACATGGATGGCCATTGTTGCTTGCTTCTTTATCTTGATTGTTTTTGCACTCAACATCCACCAAAATAGGGTATTTACAAAACATGGTTTAAAATTTGTTTTTTCCAATGTCAGCATGCATGCATACTGTAGAAGAAGCATGTGACCTGCTCATGTCGTTTCCATAGAAAAGCATGGCTAGCTCAATCACATTATGAGATAACATTTGATGGATTTCCAAGATTGGAGGATTGGTATTCAAGCATTGATAAGGCATTTACAACTAGCAGTAAAAGATAATCATGTACTAATCATTTTGCAGTAATCTCATGACCAGATTCAAGGTTTGCAGATTGTTTTCCCATTAAAAATGTTGCCTTGAAGTACAAGAAAAACTTATTGAGGGAATTTTATGGTGATTGTGTTGTATAAATAAGCAAGATTTTTAAAAAAAAAGGGTACTCAGAGATGATTGTCTTCTTATGCATTAATTTTCTGTAGAGGATCTCTTTTGAGATTGTGTTTAAGTTTGATTTCATAGTGCAGCATGAGGACATGCTATAAAATCATTGTGGGGTAGAAGAGGGGTTACTGTTCATGATGGTTTGTTTTCTCATTTTCCATTCATATTTATTTTTCTCATGCATGTTATTTTTCTACAAAAAGTACAGAAATTGATTTGGGAATATCTTCTAAATGACGAACTGGGTTGTCATGATTTTCGATATGATGAAGCATGGGATTAGTCTAAATATGACTACAAAATCCACTTTGTACTTTGTAAAAAAAAATGTGGTGTTGTCAGAACTGTTTCAGGACAGTTTCAATTACAAGGAGTTTCAACAACAAGATATCTTGGGATTTGTGTATTGGATTGTTATGATTTTTGGCAAGAATGTGCATTAAATTGTGACATATAAAACTATCAAAATACCTTCTTCATTTGAGTTGTTATTTTCATGAAAATACATTGTATCAACAACATTCAAATGAGTCCTTAACAGCTTGGTTAATGCAATGTATTGAGTTGCATGAGGACATGCAACATTTTTAGTGTGGGGCAGATGTTGGGTCACATATTTGTCCATATTTTCATCATCTATAGACATCTATTCCATCCATTATTCATCATATTATCATTCATTTATCATTCCATTTTCCATACATTTTCTACAAATGCACATAAAATGTCATATTATTCCTGTTATGCTTTAGTGGTTAATAATGATTATTCTTCTTTCATTTTTAATGAATTAAAAACTATCATGCATGATTTTTATGATGATGGTTTGATAAGTGATTTTCTATAGAAATAGTTGTAGCAGTCAAGGTTCCAACCTCCAAGTGGCACATGTGAGTTCCATCTCATGGTTAACCGTTTTCAATGAAAAACGTGGTAGATAAGGAGAGACAAATTTGTGTGGAATATTATGAGCAGATGAGGATGAATATAAAAATTCCAACACATGGGTTTTGTTCAAAATGGGCCCAATTGGGTTAGACAAAGGTCGTTCTCCAATTGGAGCTATGGTTTGAGAGAAATCAGTGGTTCTTTAAAAGGGTATTTTTCTAGATTTACAGTTGCAATCGGTTCTCTAAACTTAGCGATTTGTTTGAGAAACCCAAGGATTTGGGGATTTGATTGTATAAATAAGACCTCTTCAATTAGGAGAGAGGAATTCATGAGATTATATAGAATTTATTTGTAAGAAAGAGCTGAACTTATGTAATTTCTGGGTTTTCTTCAATACTACAAAGGAGCTGATGGATCTGCAATTATATACAACTTTCTCCTAATCTTGCAAGTCTTTTGGCCACGCATGCTAGGTGAGGAAAGGCCCCCTCAATATGGTATGTGTTGGTCTTATTCATTTACTTGTATTTTTCTTTTCATTGTCTTAATTTATCTTGGTTTATGATAGTTGATCATTTCTTACAATTGCGTGTTGCTTATTAGATTGTTGTTACAGTAAGATTCAATTCATGTTGTTGTAAATCCATTTTGTTAATACTCCTTTAATTTATGTAAGAGTGTGGTAGTGATTTTATTTCAGCTGAGTGTATTTTCAAGCAAGAGCAGATTTGATTGATTTTAAGTTATGTGTTTTATTTTATTAAATAGATAATAGTGTTAGTTGGAATTTGTTTCTTGCATATATTGTGCACGGTAACTTTGAAATAAAAGACTTCCTCGGGTTGACAATTTATGTTTTGGGTGTTTGAGATAATAATTTAATTAGGCATTAAAATTGCCCAACAGTTACCACTATCAATTAGGATGATGACCTTCCGGTTTTTAATGTAGCCAATTAGCTTGAGGGTTTGGGGAGTAGAGAATCTAGTGAGTGCATTCAAAGAAATGATTGGTTCAACTTTTGGTAGATCAGATGGAGGAGTGATAGGAGTTGGATTAGGTAGCTCGACTGCATAAGAAGCCTCGATCTCATCTTTAGCAACATCCTCAGAGATAGGCCATGAACAACTTATGTTCCTTACACTTGTTCCCCAGAAAATATGTGTCATCAAAATTATAGCAAATACCTTTGAGTTGGCGTTCAACCATTTTTGCACTGGTTAATGTTTGGATATTGAGCGGGGTAGGATGAGAGAGAGGAGTGGATGGGCTAGGTTGCATAGGGAAATAAGGTTTTCGGTGTTGGGAAAGAACAACCTTTTGAGCTTCCTTGGCACATTGAGTAGCTTGCAACCAAGTCTGGGGGAGAGTCATGAGGACTTAGTCTCAAATGTCATCCTTGAGGCCACTGATAAAGAATTCCTAGAAAAAAGTATCAGGCATGCCCTTTTTTCTGAAAGCTAATTGATCAAGTGCAGCTATAAACTCTTCCACTATACATGATTGTTTCAATTTGGTCAAATGGCCTAGGGAGTGTGTATCATTGTCAAAGTGGTCATAAATTTCAGCCACAAATTGGGTCCAAGCCACATACCCTTGGATTGAATTGAGACAACATTGCCAACATTTAGGATCCAAATAGAGGATATTGTAACGAAGTTTGGCCAAGTCATTAGTGATGCCATGCAAGGAGAAGTAGTGTTCCATTTGAGTGACCCAACCAGTGGGATCCAAGCCATCAAATGTTTTCACCTCCACTCATGGAAGACACAGATCATGATGAAAAGGATTGGACTTAACCTGTTTGGATTTGGAGGAAGTGGTACCTTCGAGGTTAAAAGGTTGATCAGATGAGGAATGGATTCAAGAAATGGGAAGTTTTTCTAGGACCTTGTGTTGGCCCTCGACCAAGTTTTGAGGAAACCTTGGTCAGGTTTGGACCACTTTTAGACTTCAATAGGCTGGTTGAATATGGAGAGCCCAGGCAGAGCTGATATCGTGGATCTCACCAATTTTGTGGGCTATGTTGACCCAACAAAGGGTTCCTTAGGGTTTTTGTAATGCATTATGGGATGTCGGCCCATGGGTTTACTCATGATTAGGCCTTATTGTAAGGGATTGTAAAAGTATAAGTAAGAATGTGTTGTAGAAGAGTAGGAGTAGTGGAAAGAGGCTAAGTCAAAGTAGTTATGAGTTTCTTTGTGCAACAGAATGTGGATGTAAGGTTATGTGCTCAATAGAGAAGTTGGTTATGTGCCTTGACCTAGTTTTGTGAAGGAGGATCTGATGCTCAGTGCATAGATCCTCTGTCTAGTGTGATACTTGGGCTCTATGGCTTAGTGCACAGGAGAAATTGAATGTAATAGATTGAAGAATAATAAAGAAGACGAAGCAGTTGGTGGACGTATCCCCACACTGGGGTGAACCACGTATATCTTGTGTCTTTGGTTTCTTTGTGTTGTGTTGTTTATGTTATGAATATTCTCGGTGATTTGCTTATTATGTATTTTACATAGATCTGTTGATTCTTAGTGCTTTACTTAAAGATGAATGAATTATAAATGATAGATCTAACTCAGTGCTATGTGCTAAATGATTGAAGTGCTTAATCTTTATTGTTACTGCATCGATCTATCTTAGGTTTTGTTCTGCGATGTTAATGAATCTAATGAACTAATGCATATCACCTTCTAAGTGTTGCTAGAATAATTTGTGAAGTGTTATTATCACATATCTATGCCCCATCTTGGTTACAGACACTTGATTCTTGTAACCCCCCCATGCTTCTACCTCGGGTGAGACTTTTCCTGCTTCACAGGTGTTGTCGAAAGGGCTGGTAGTTAGGGTTTTGTTGGTGCGTTGTTTAAGTGTTGAACCATGGGTCTACCCCTGTGCCAACAAATGGTTCCATTGTCGGGACCTGAAACTGTGATTGTTGGGAACTGAAGTAAATAAAAGAGAAGCTTTGTGCATAGATCTCTTGGTGTAGTGCGCAGTAATCTACTTGACTTGCAAAAATCTGTGCTAAGAGAGAAATCTTATCTGAAGAAAAGAGGTAAAGCTTTGTGCTTTGATAAGAGTAAGATAAGTGAAAAAAAAAGTTCTGAAAGCATAAATTTATGTTTAATAGATTATATCCTAGTCTGAAATCTAGGGCGCAGTTGGAAGAAAGAGTTGATATAAGTAAAGCTAATAGAAATGAATAAAGATATGTTATTCCTATGCATAGAAAGAATTTTTGGACTAATAAGTGGATGCAGGAACCTAGAAAGAATTTTTGCAGATTGCAGGTCCAACACTATGATCCTAGTGTGAAGTATAGAAGATTTTGGGGAACATATAAAAGAAAAAGAGGATTAACATTGTGTTATAACTACAGAATACTAGGACATCTTGCTAAGGAATGCCTTGGTACATGCTCTATTTGTCTTTGTTGTAAAATTGTTGGTCATGAAGTTGAGGATTGTCCAAGGATGATTGCTAAAGTTGAAAGAATGAACATGAGACAATTAAACTATAAGGAAGTCAAGAGACTAAGAGCATGTTAGAGAATCATAAAGAGAAAGAATCAAAGAAATCTTGGACTATGTTATCATAGTTGAAAGAAACAATGAATGATCACAAAGATGTCATCTTACCAGAGATCATGAAAGTAAAACAATGCATAAGTACAAGAATATAAGACTTCGACATAGACTATGTCTTGGATGAAGAAACACAAGTGAACATTATGACAGAAGACACTTGGAAATTTTTGGGAAAGCCTACTTGGGTATCTTCATTGGGAAGGATAGGCTTGTTTAAAGGTAAGATGATAACCCTATGTGGAAGAGTTATTATTGTACCTATTATTATCCATGGAACATCGACTGAAGAGGAATTTGAGGTCATTAAGTTTGTTGATAAGAACTCCCATTTCCCACTTTTGTTAGGAAAGACTTGGATTGATAAGGATTGGATTAGAAGGAAAGCAGAGGAAGAAGCTACAGAAAAGAAAAAGAAACTAAGGGATTTCATAGCTAGAAAAATAGACTGACTAATAGAAGAATGAGAAGATAAGTCGAAGAAACAGAAGGAAAAAGAGTTAGTTTTCAAGGTTGAAAGAACGCAAGAACATTTGAAGGACCTATCCATGCAAGAAAGAAGAATACCCACCCTAGAATTAATAAGAGAAGTGATATTAAATTCGAACCCTTTGAGAGCACATCAGCAGTGCGAAGTCACTATGCTAGGAGAAAATAAGAATAAGAATGGAAAGAAGAATCTAGAAATAGTTAGAAAAACTCGGATCAAGGGAAAGAAGGCAAGGAAGCTAAGTAAAATAAAGCCAAGTTAAAAATTCTACAAGAAGCTACAAAGAACATATGGAAGAATTCACAGACTGGAACCTCACAGGAGGCAGGTTCGCAGGATTTGAACCTCGCCGGAATAGCAGGACCACGCAGAATGGGACTTCTCCCTGGCGAAGCTATATGACCATTGGAGGTGCCCCACCCATTACAACGACACTCCAGAATGGCTAGGACACACATTTATGGGCGGATGGACCACTTTTGGGACGTTGAGACCATGTCATAACAGATAGATTCACATTGATGGAAGCATTCCTGTGCATTGGAAGATTTTGTTACAAGGCATCGCTTATTTAACCCGTCTAAAGCAGCGTTAGGACCACTTTTTTCCACCTGTGATTAACTGAGATAACAGATAATTTATTGTGTGTCAATATGTGTTATCAAAAACTAGATGTTGATGTTTGTTTTTCTACCTCGCTTATCCGTTCATCTACCCCGACCTGTCTGCTTAATAGTGAGAATGTCAGGAGAACCTACTGAATTAGAGAATTATGTTGAGGATATCTTCAAGAAGATGATGGATGATAAACCATTATTTGAAGGTGTACAGGCATCATCGACCAGGGAACTGCAGGCTTCCCCTTCAATTGGACGATGTTCGGGCCATGTCAACCCCGCAACTGAGCAGTGAAGTAAGCATCGCGACAATCTAGCTAATGCAAAGCAGATCATGTCAATATTACCAAATTATATCCCATCTTTGGTTGGAGCGGTTAACCGCAACATCATCCCACGATACTATGAATACAACCTGATCACCACATACATCCCGAAAGGAATACGCGTAGTTGGGAGTCAGTTAGGATAGATCCTACTATTGAAGAATATCGACTTTAATCTTGGCAAAAAAAATAACTATGCTATCCTCACACCCCACCAATACTTTATGAAGACAATTGGGAAGAAGCCTTGCTTGGTCTCCCAACCATGGATTAAGGAGTTGGCGTAGTCCATCGTGCTAAATGTGATGAACATTCCCTAATGTGGTCATCACCAAGAGGTTAGCACTTGCGTTAAACTCATCTTTTCGTGCTATCATGGTGGATACATGTGGCTCAAACAATGGATTACTCTAGATCCGATGTTGATCCACTTGATTACAGGATTAAGCATGCAGTGACCCGACCCTCAACAGTTTTACCTAGAGAAGGACTCAGACTGTTCCCTGGCACCGCGCATCAAGGAGGCTTATGACGAAGTCAAAAAGGGAAAGAGAGGCTACAAGGAAGCCTCTATCTAGGATGGTGTAGTGCACCTCTCCTGCCAACTCATAGTTGGAAAGCTCATAAGGAAGAACCACCGCATACAGGTCATCAGGTTCGTGGTGGACCTTGCAAGAAAATGTGTGGATGGAATGTAGATGAATTGGGTGAGTTACCTCATCAATGAACTCGAGAAAGACTGTTGCGAAGCTCAGGATATAGAATACAAATTCCACTTTACCTGGTTGGTCGTGTTGATTTCATTTGTCGCTTGGAAAATGCCTGAAGGAGCCACCTTTCTAGATATTGAACCATCGGAGTCATTGGCCACTAGGTTTTCTACCTTGTGGTACACCAACGATATGTCGAAGAAATGGCAGTCCAATGTTCTGTTCCATGTGTATTATCAGCAACTGAAGATTTCCATTGAGTCATTTTTGCGCATGACACCATGCAACTTGCACTAGTATAGACCAATAGCCAAGTTCTGTGTAGATACACATTTTATCTATATCACTGCAAACAAATATGAGAGCAAGGAAGAGTTATAGTCATATTAAAAAAGACATGGAAAAGATCATGAAGGAATGGTCAGAGGAGTTCCTTGTACCTGTTGTTGAAGCAGAACTCTCTAACAATGACATCATAGGAAGCCCCCAAGTCACCCGGGTCGAGCATGTCGGACAGTCTAGTGGGACAAAGAAGAAGAAGAAAAAGGAGGAAGTCCATAATAAAGAGACTGATGAGGAGGACAGCACCTCTGAAGAAAATGGATCTAGCTCGCTAGAAGGAGGAAACAAAGCAAATGGACAAGGAGGAGGGGATTAAGGAGAAGGTGAAGCTACACCACCGAAATATCCCCCTACTAAAATGGTAACACCACAAAAGAGGAAGGTTTATACACAACAACCTTCAGCAAGAAAGAATATGCATGCTAGTAAGCCCCAGTTAGAGGCCACACTCACGAAAGACAACATCAGTTTGTTCCACGGAGCCATGGAGGATTCTTCTAAGGACATCTTGTAGAGATATGGAGTGAAGAAGAATGAACTATACGGCAGGATTGAAAAGGAATTGAACAAAGTACAACAATATATTCATTTGGTCCACGCAGTACCTATTGCACCTTCCTCATCACAGATTACAGAATTGGGGGATGAACCAACCCAATTGAGAAGAATTGCAGATGTGACAAAGGCTTGGCTTCAGAAAGTCCAAGAAGAGAAGGATAATGCTACAAAATCCTTGAAACAAGATAAAGAGGAAGTCTTAGAGCAATTATGATTAGCGCGATACTGTGTAATCGCCTATGAAAATGAGAAAGAAGAGTTTTGGGCGATGCTCCCGAAGGACAAAGCAAAGATATAGAGAGAAAATGAGTAGCTTCTCACAGAATGATCTACGGTCAAAGAAGAATTGAATAAATCATGTCGCTCTGTGCCAAGCTTGGAAAAGGAGGAACAGGAGTCAGTTGAGGTTCAAGTGGTGAAGTTAGGTGAGTCCATCCAGCAGCTTCAGGTGAGGATAACGGAGTTGGAGATCCAAGTAGTATCGAGCATCCTAAAGAAGGTGTGTGACTAGACGGAGGAAGTCACTAAGAACGAAGTAGTATGGAACGAAGTAGTAAGGATCAAACCCCACCTCAGAATGCAAACAACTGAGTGATAGAATCACGTATACTTATGAACACCTTGTAGAATATCTAGAGCTAAGGAAATTGGAAGCACAGTTACAAGAGGCGCAACAATAGGCTTTCTCTATGCAGGTGCAGATGAAGCTACTCACTGCAGTTGAAAGAATGAAGAGATCTCAGAAACAGTGTGTGGTACAGCAATAGATTACTGCGATCATGTTGGCCCTTAACCAAGTTTTGGAGAACCTTGTTCACATTTGACCAGTTTTGGGACTTCGACAGGCTGGTCGAAGGCATAGCACAAGGCGAAGAGGAGATCGCAGGATCTCAACCTCTTATTAGGGAATTTTTGGGTTTAGGTTTTTTGTAATAGGTATGGGATGCCATCCCATGGGTTTACCCATGCCTTAGCCCCTTTTGTAATGTATACATAGAAAGCTAGGTGATGGAAGTAGAGGAGACGTGGTGTTAAGTGTTATATTGTGTTGAGTGCAAGTGATGTAAGTAGAGGAGTTGTGGTGCTAAGTGTTATATTGTGATGAGTGTAACTGATGTAAGTAGAGGATACATGGTGCTAAGTGTTATATTGTGATGAGTGTAACTGATGTAAGTAGAGGATACATGGTGCTAAGTGTTATATTATGTTGATTGCAAGTGATGTAAGTAGTTGGATCTATGTGATTAAGTTAGCTTTGTGCATAGTGTGTGCATGAGAACTTGTAGAGCTAAGTGAAAGTGACTGTAAAGAGGCTTTGTGTTGTAACCTAGCTCGGGGAAGGAGGGTCTAGGGAGGTGCACACAGATCTCATGTCCTATGCAGAGTGTGTTCTTGTGGCTCTGTGCTTGTAGAATATTGACAAAAGACAATAAAGAAGAGAAGGGTTGGTGGATGTAGCCCCACGTTGGGGGTCAACCATGTAGATCTTTGTCCCAACTAGGTTGTAGACACTTGAGTCCTACAACCACCCATGCCTCTACCTCAGGTGAGACTTCATTTTCTTCGCAAGTGTTGCTGAAAGGTTCAGTAGTTAGGGTTTTTTTTGTGCAATGTTGAAGTGTTTAACCCCGGTCTTCCCCTACCAACAAATGGTTTCGTTGTCGAGACCTGAAACTATGATTGTTGGGAACTGAATAAAAAAAGCTTTGTGCGTAGATTTATTGCTTTAGTGCATAGTATTATACTTGACTCTAAAGTTTTTTGCTAATAAAGGAATCAGATCTGAATAAAAGACGTAAGATCTTAAATATTTTTTCTCTAAGAAAGGTAAGATAAGTGAAAAATTTTGTTTTGAAAGAATGGATCTAGGTATGTTTGATAGATTTTGTCCTAGTTTGAAAACTAGGGCATAGCTAGAAGAAAGAATATTGGATATGAGTAGATCTGATAAGAATAGTGAAAGATATGTTATTCCTATGCATATAAAGAATGTTTGGACTAACAAATGGATGCAGGATCCTAGAAATAATTTTTTGCAGGTTAGTTATTGTGATCCCAGTGTGTAGTATAGGAAAGGTTGGCGATCGTTCAAGAGAAAGTGAGGATTGAATCTTTGTTATAATTGTAGAAGTGTTACACATTATTTTGGTCACCCTGATGATGACTATACAAGCATGTGTTCAGGCTCTCAAAACAATCTTTTACATGAGTAAAATGACTGAGTTCTTCCCCTACAAGGCATATTTTTAGAATGACGTTGCAGGCTAACAATGGTACACAGTGAAAAAATCCTTGATTTCCGCAGGTTGCTCTATTCTTGGCTCGTAGGGATTTCACAGGATGCTATATAGGAAGGGTGCAGAGTCATTTGAAGCTAAGAAAAGGAAGAAGTTCATGAAGTTTCTAGAAGGAGAATCTTCTAGAATGTAAGGTGGCATCTATATGGTTATGATCCTACTGGCTTCTCTGATTTGGTGGGATCATCCTCATCCTTTCAACCACTTCACCTTCTCCTATATAATGATGGGTTTCTCATGGAAAGGGTTAAGCAAGATTGAGAAAAGAATTGTTGGAAGAATAGGCTGAAGACTGTTTAAAGCATCCTGATACAACTGATGCTTGAGGCCTCCAATTGTCCATCAAGATTTTTTTGACCATCTTCATACAAATTCGAAGCAAGTGTATGTGTGTGTTGGAACAAAGGACCACTAAAAGGGAACTTGAAACATCAAGGCATTTTGGTTGTATCTTCCACTTTTACTTAATATGATATGGTGACATGTTTCTTTCCCATAAAATCATTAGCATTTTATTGCATGACTCCTTGATCACATGTTTAGGTTTCCATTGAATCTATAATTGTTTCTTTCACTTTGGTTGGTTTTTTTCATTGCAGATCTAATCTCACGAGAGAACCAGAGCGAAGCAGGGACAATAGGGATATAAGGAAGTGATATCTAAAGGTATGTCATTCATTCCTTCTTTGGTAGTAAATTCAATGGTAGCAACTTAGGGAAAGTGTTGTGTCCTGTCTTGTTTTTTTCTAGATCCAGGTGGATCTAGGAAGATTAGTTTATGTCCACATTCATCGATTTATCCAATAACAAAATTGGTGACTCCACTTGGGATACGACTTGATTATATTTTTTTGTTGGCCATTTTCTTTTAGCCTATCCTTTTTACTTGAATTTAGTCTCTGAGTCTATGGGAGATCCATTCAGACTCTCTGGATTTGAAATTTCACTTAGATCCTTTACCCTCTTCTCAAAATTTCTTAGTTTACAGACACTTCTTCACTGTACCCTATACACAGCCTGTGGAAACTTTAAATTTATGCACCCTAGTTGTTTGCTTCAGTGCGAACTTTCTGCACCCTATATATTTCTGGCCTATAGAAACACTTGATTTCCGCACTGTAATATGCTATTAGGCTGCAACGACGCCTGTGAAATTTTTTGAGTTGGGTCTTAGCCTCTGTTGATGCCCAGTTTTTCTTTCATCAACTGGGAGGAACTTTTATTCCAGCATTTGACTTTTTTTTTAATGTTTAAACTTGTTGTTGATTGGTTTTTGGAGATCGAACACCTCTCTTAATCAATTTTCTAGTTTTTTCTTTTGATTTTCGTCGACAAGGGTATAATATCTGAGTGATTGTTCAATTAAAAGTAGTTTGATTGGATTTGAAGTTTTGGATTGATTACATGTTCTGGATTGCTTGATGATTAGGAAGTTATTTTTCATTTGTATTTGGAGAAATACTTTCTTGTCATTTTTACTTTTATCTTCATTGAAAGTTTGATTTGGGTGCTTGTTGAGTGTATATATTTTCTTGGATTACTTTTCCTTTCTTTGTCATACCCCTGATCTGGTTTTAGAAAGGAAGAATTTAAATTCACTTATTCTTTTAAGTAATCATACATAAGAATTTTTATTGCATTTAGAAGAAGAAAACATTGAGGAATTTCATTGTTTATGGTTGTTTGCAATTGTGTTCATTCAGGAAAAAGAAAGTATATTTCGTAGCTTACATCATTCCAGAAATACCTTCTCTCTATTGTAGATAGATTTCATCTAACGAAAGTTTGCATCATTCATTTCTATTTGCATATTATTGGGTCAAGGTCTTACACAACATTGGTTTCATTCTTGTCTCCCTGTTGAGAAACAACAGCCTCTAAAAAAAAACATTCTGAAATCTAAAACTCAATTAGTAACTTTTATTTTTTAGGGATCTTTTACACCAACATTAGATAGGCTAGAGCTTTGGAATAGGCTGTGAGACACACTCTCCAAAGCACAAAACACACAATAGCATCTTGTGATAGGGAGTGTTCAAATCCATTTGCAACATTTTGTCCTACGAAGCCCTTCTCACACAAGGGTCAAACCTGAGGTCGCATTAAGATTAGTAGAGTTACTCATCCTACTTTTTTGGTCTCGGTGTTGAGATTACGTGTATTATGGGAGTCGCTTGAAGGTATACCCTCTCAAGTTGATTTTGGGTTAGGTACCCTGCCCTTGCGCATGGATCAGACTGTTGACTATTTACCTAGGCATCATTGTTGTTCTTGGTAGCCTTAGTTTCCTATGTTCTTAGGGTCTCACACGAGGTGACTGTGGAGGGGAAAGTCTTCACAGTACCTGGAATTGACGTTGGCCAGACTCACTCAAGCTCCTTGGAGGGTATACCCACTATTATGTGTGGGATCTTGCACCAAGGTGTAAGTCAGCTAAGCAGGTTGTCAATGTAACTTTTCCACCTACTCTATCCTAGCCCCTTATTTTGTTGACTTCACGACGTTGGATTTCATCACCAACTAGTGACTTCAAAATAAGAAGGTGTTTTTTGCTTGGTTTGATTCCTAGATTTTATTAGCAAGTGTTGTTTGTTTTCATAGTTGGACATAGATTTTTTCCGTAAAATATTTGGTTCAGACAACATTGACCCTCCACACCATTCATGTAGGATGCAAGTGTTGATATTATGGTAGCTTCAGGAGGTATGAACCTCTATTGTGACCTATGACAATATTAGAATATTCCAGAAGGAAGGAAAGAAGTAAAGGAAACCCTAGACGAGATGTCGGCTGCAGAAATATAATTAATATGAATTAATTGGTATCCAGAAGGAGAAGTCGGCCCAGGCAAGTCTTCCAGATTACTATAAATATAGGGCACCAGTTCTCATTATTCACATTCTCGAAATTGCAGAGAGCCAGTTGTGCACACTGCAATTGGCATTTTTGTGCACAAGTTTCTGGGGAAGATGTTGCGACGGTTTCTGGGTGGGACTATCTTATAATCTTTGGTTTCTATTCTTTCTTGGTGCATTATCCTTGCTTGGCTATTGATTTCTACCAATATTCTTCTTTGTCAAGGTCAAGGTGCTCAGAGGGTGGCTTCGGCCTATGGTTGGGTGACAATGGTATTGTCAATGGTAAAACGATCACAATCCTTCATATTCTAATAGGTTATGGGCCTACACCTCCTTCATTCATCTTAAATGTTGGAAGGAAGCATAGCCTCTAGGGTTAGGAGCAACCTCCAAGACATTGTCACTAGGGTTACTAGCAGAAGAAGTTGCAGAAAGCCCAATCTCAGATCCGACACCTTGTGATGGAGCATCTCACTCAAGGATAAGATATTCAGATACACCCTAGTTCATCGCACCTTTTGGTTATCTCAGAAGACAAAAATGACGAAGTTGAAGTTTTGGATCAAGGCATGACCAGTTACCAGTCAACCAAAGACATGAGTAAAACGATCAATCTTTTACACTACTCAGGACTCACTGGAACGATTCAAGATGACATGTGGAGAATCGATAATGGTGCTTCTAGGCACATGAAGAGAGACCAATCTAGACTCTCAAATCTAAATGAGAATAAGACATCATACAAAGTAGAGATGGGATACAAAATCACCTACCCCGTCGAAGGATTTGGACAAGCCTCCATCAAATTGAAATTAGGTAACCATGTTCACTTAAGCAATTTTTATATGTACCTGGTTTAGAAAATAATCTTGTATCGATATCATGCCTAGAAGAAAAATGAAACTGAATATCCTTCATGGATGGAAAGGTGTTATCATGGCATAAAGACTCCATCACAGAGAATGTTAGGTTTATTGGAAGTTGTGAAGGAAATATGTATAGACTACTAGAATAGAATGAAGAAGCTCTCGTACATGACGAAGTCAACCCTAATGAGATTTGGCATAGAAGGTACACTCACATAAACTATAAATCATTACATTTTCTCATAAGGATGGTTGAAGGAATACTAGAATTGAAATCTACACATGAAGGAATCTCCAAGGGATGTGCCCTTGGGAAGAATATCAAGAAAACATTCCCAAGCAACAACAACATATCTAAGGAGATCCTAGATCTAATACACTTAGATGTTTGCAATCCGATGCCAGTCAGATCTCTAGGAGGATCTCTTTACTATGTAATATTCATAGATGACTATTCAAGAAAGACTTGGTTATATCTACTCAAGACAGAAGACGAAGTATTCAGCAAGTTTCAAGAGTTCAAAGAAAAAAAAGAAAACCTCATGAACAAGAAGATCAAGACATTAAGAACGGATAATGGAGGAGAATAAACCTCAAAGGAATTCGTTGCATTCTGTAAAACACCAGAGATTAGGAGGGAGCTGACTATTCCTCATAATCCTCAATAAAACGTAGCAGAAAGGAAGAACAGATCTATCGAAGAAACCATAAAATCCTTACTAAATGATCAAAGTCTATCTATGTTCTTATGGGGAGAAGTAACAATAACAACAATATATGTGTAGAACAGAAGTCCTCATCACATATTGAAGGATATGACACAAGAAGAAGCCTTCTCAGGTAAGAAAACCTAATGTAGAAAACCTAAGAATATTTGGATGTTCTGTTTACTCTCACATTCCCAAGGACAAAAGGAATAAACTAGAACCCTCGGGAAAGAAAGGGATATTCGTGGGATATAGTGAGTCATCCAAGGATTATAGAATATATATTCCAGAACAACACAAGATCAAAGTTAGAAGAGATGTAGCGTTCAATGAAAGGATGGCCTTTAGGAAATCCATCGAAGAAATTATAGCTTGAAGAAACTAATGAAGAAAAAACAAAAAACAAAAATGATGAAAAGGAACAACCTGATCATCCTATCGAGCCATGTGAAAACATTGATTCAAATATCGTACCTAAGACCAAGAAACAACTAGATTGTATCGAATCTACCTTACAAGACGCAAAAAGACTCAAGGTTCCAGAACGAACATTCAGAAAGAATAAAATACCCAAAATATTCTCAAGATATGCAGCATACATGATGAAGCTTCTAGATGAAGAGCCTACCACATTTGAAGAAGCAGATCAAAAGGGACAATGGAAAGAAGCTATGATGGAAGAGCATCAATCCATTATGAAAAATGAGGTATGGGAAATTGTACCTAGACTGAAAGAAAAATTGGTGGTAACTTCAAAATGGGCATACAAGATCAAACATGCAGCAGACGGAAGCATGGATAAATACAAGGAAAGATTCGTAGCCAGAGGGTTCTCCCAGAAGGAGGGAGAATATTATGATGAAACCTTTGCTCTGGTGGCTAGATATACTTCCATCGGAGCTATCATATCTATTGTCGCTTCCATGGGATGGAACTTACATCAGATGGATGTAAAGACATATTTCCTGAATGGAGCAATTGAAGAAGAAGTATATATTGAACAACCTCAAGGGTTTGAGGTACATTCCAGAGACACTCACTTTTGCAGATTGAAGATATATCTATATGGACTCAAGCAAGCTTCAAGGTCTTGGTATGCCAGAATGGACAGCTATCTAACGACACTTGGTTTCTCCAAGTGTCATGCAGATCCAAACCTTTATTACAAAGTCTCCGACAATGCACCTGTAATCCTACTACTATATGTTGACGATCTATTCATAACAGGTGAAGAGTCTCTCATTATCCAATGCAAGAAGGAATTAGCTTCTGAATTTTATATGAAAGATCTAGGTCTCATGCATTATTACTTGGGACTAGAGGCATGGAAGAAGCATGGTGAAGTATTCCTTAGACAAGGGAAGAATGCAATAAAGATCCTTCAGAAATTTGGAATGATGGATTGTAAGTCCATGGACACTCCTATGAATGTGGATATGAGAAAAGTTAAAGTTCCAGATTCTAATCTAGTAGATCCATCTCTATATCAACAACTAATTGGGTCATTGATGTATTTGGTAAATACTCGACCAGACATTTGCTTTGTCGTGAATACAATTCCAGGTGGAACCAAGACATGAGAATTGGATAGTTGCAAAGCATGTATTAAGATATCTTCGTGGAACAATAAACTATGGTTTGAGATATACCACATCTAGCAATATACAGCTTCATTAATTCACAGACTCAGATTGGGCAGGAAGTGCAGAAGACAGAAAGAGCACTTCAGGTATGTGTTTCAGCTTAGGCTCCGCTATGATATCTTGGGGCAGCAAGAAACAGAAGTCTGTCGCACTCAGCACTACAGAAGTAGAGTATATCGCAGCATGTGAAGCATGCACTGAAGAAATATGGTTAAGGAAGTTAATCTCCGACTTATTTGATCAGATTCCATAATCAACCATAATACATTGTGATAATCAGAGTTGTATAATATTATCAAAACATCCTATGTTTCATTAAAGGTCGAAACACATTGAGATCAAATACTACTTTATTCAAGATAAAGTCCAGGAAGAAGAGGTAAATCTCGAGTATATCCCCACTGACGAGCAGACAGTGGACATTCTGACAAAGCCTCTATCCAAAATAAATTTTGCACATTTCTGAGAGAAGATGAAGATCGTGGAAATAACTCCCTTAGCTGAAAGGGAAGACTCTTCAGGTTAGGAGGGAGAACTTAAAAATATTATTGAAACATTTATCTTTTTGATTGAAAAATAGTCCAGATTGGACAGATTCTTTCTTGTTCGGAAAGTGGATTGATATTTCTAAAGGACAGTGATTTCCCATTGTGGTTAACATGGGAAATGGTCCAGATTGTTGATGTATCATAGACAGCAACTTCCCATTGTGGTTAACGTGGGGAGTGTTCTAGGGCAGTCTCTCTTCTTGAGGGTTACTCAAGAAGACTGGCCTGCCTCACCGGACAACGATTTCTCATTGTGGTTAACATGAGGAATGGTCCATTTTGGAGGTTGATACAGGACAATATTTTCCTCTTGTGGTTAACAGAGGAACTAGTCTGGACAATCATTCCTTAGGGTTTATACATTCTCTCTAGGGTGCACTTTGATTAGTGTAGGAGGAATGGCACGAGGTGGGGAATGGTCCAGGCTCAACAATCAGGGACAGACATTCCTTAGGGTTTATACATTCTCTCTAGGGTGACTTTGATTAGTGTAGGAAGAATGGCCCAGGGTGGGGAATGGTCTAGGTTCAGAATATAGGACAGATATTCTTCCTTTCTTAAGAAGAATAATCCATATATCTCATTGTTCTACTCTAAGGGAAGATATTATTTCATATCTCACAGACGTGAGTGAAATATTGGCCCAGATGATTAATTCTATTTTAACAATATTTTCTTTGTAGGTTGGCATCAGATGATTGTTATGGAGACTACATGTCTCCAGACAGTAGAGATATACTACTGTGGTGGATTTTTTCCACTGTTTGTGACTATGTGTCATGGTTTGAGTAGTTGTGTACTACCATGGATAAACACAAGTGTGTTCTATCAATTGATATTGTAGCAGTTCTCATAGGAGATTATCCAGTTGGATAATAATGATGATTCTCATTATACTACCAATTGAATGGTCTGTTTGTGCTCAAGACCATACCTCCCTAGCTAGGAGGGAGTGTTGATATTATGGTAGCTTCGGGAGGTATGAACCTCTATTGTGACCTATGACAAGATTATAATATTTTGAAAGGAAGAAAAGAAGTAAAGGAAACCCTAGATGAGATGTCGGTTGAAAAAATATAATTAATATAAATTAATTAGTACCCAGAAGGAGAAGTCGGCCTAGGCAAGTATGCCAAATTACTATAAATACAGGGCGCTAGTTCTCATTATTCACATTCTCAAAATTGCAGAGAGTCAGTTGTGCACACTGTAGTTGGCAGTTTTGTGCGCAAGTTTCTGAGGAAGATGTTGCGCCAGCTTCTGGGTGTGACTATCTAATCAACTTTGGTTTCTATTCTTTCTTGGTGCATTAGCCTTGCTTGGCTATTGATTGATACTATTATTCTTCTCTGTCAAGGTCAAGGTTCTCGGAGGGTGGCTTTGGCATATGGTTGGGTGACAAGGGTATTGTGAATGGTAAAACGAGCACAATCCTTCATATTCTAATAGTAAGGACTACCTCCGGAAGATCCAGAAGTTTATGAACCCTTGCTTCCTAACCCACTAGAGGGCTATCCTCAATAGAGTGAGGTCTAGGACAACATACTATCCCAAGAAGAAAGAACTGACTCTCTAGACAATTTTCGAATTGTTTTTTATTCTCTAGACGCTTTTCGAATACCTCTTGGATACAAGAGACGTATTCTTTGACTGAATTCCTCCAGAGAACTTGTTGTTGACACTTATGGAATACCAATCGTACCTCTTACCATCCCAGAAAGAGAGGATCCTTTTTGGACCACTGACATATTTTGAACCCTGGCTACAGTGCGAGACCTTTACGGCTTGGGGGCAGGTGTTGATATACCTGTCATCTCTGAAATACCCGAGACGTCTGCTACCTATACGATACCTCTAGATTAATTTAATAGAATGACTTGTTATCTTTTTGTGGGTTCAGACACATATTCTGTTGGTCCTAGCTCGACCATTCCTCTTCAGATGGCCCATTCCACAATGGTCCCACACGCTACGACTATTCCCACTAGGAATATGGTGGTTACCCAAGCTCCCATGGGTACACCAATTTCGTCTAGACCTGCCCCATCTCTTCCTCATGGGTAGCATGCCTTATATACTTGTATCCCCATTCCTACTCAAGTTATGTCTAGATATTTTGTAATTTTTACTCCTCCTGGGTACAATGTTGCTTCCGGTTTCATTCTGACACCTTCCCAAGTCCCCTCCAGAAGGTCTTATTCACCTTTTATGGGAGGATTTGTCCCAAGCGGCTCCAATCCAATTGGAGGCTCTACTCCATCATTCACTTCTAGTTTTTAGATTCCTGTTGGAGGACAATATAACACTGGGGGGAAAACTCAATTTGGAGGCCACACCCAAATTGGAACACCACCCCCGCTTGGAGGTTATACCCCACCTTATGGAAAGAACATTTCAAGATCATTAGCCCAGTATTGGAACCTTCTCATCCAAGGAAATCCACAATCATCTAGGGGGAAACAACCTCAAGCTAGCCCTTTCATACCCCCTAGTTTGAGCCAGTTGTATCTCGGTTCTTCCAATCCCATTTGGGGTTTGAACGTTTAAATCTAGTGTCCCTTTCCAAGGGAACATCCCTAATCAGTACAAACCTATGGGCTACATGCCTCCACACTCACATTTGAATCTGTTAGGACCTTCACCTCACATGCAGACTGCTTATGGTCCTACTGGTATACCGATGAGACTTCCTCCCCAAAGTCACCAGTACCCTCATGTGAATAGACAGTTACCCTTTTTAGCCACTTTGGATCTTCCTAAATTGTCTAGAATATTGAATGACCCCATCCTGGATTCTCCCCATTGGCCTGTTATGACGACTAAGATACCATCTGACATTCCAAATTTTGATGGTAAACTGGGAGAAGATCCAAACAACCATGTCATGACTTTTCACCTTTGGTGTTCATCCAACTCTTTGATGGACGATTCCATTTAGTTACGACTCTTCCAACGAACTCTTACAGATTTGGATGCAAAGTGGTATATAGAATTACCATGAGGATTCTACACCAACTTTAATACCCTAGCCATGGATTTCCTTACATTCTACCATTTTCCAATCCGTTATGAAACAAGAACTGAGATTTTGAGATCCTTCAAGAAAAATAAGGCCACTCACATCTCTGATCATATTCATGAGTGGAGACGAAGACGACGTTTGATCAAAATCGATCTTCCTAATAAGTTATTAGCAGAATGGTTCATGAAATCATTCGTGAATAAAATCTCTCATGACATTTCCATGGGTGGAGTGGTCATAGAAGAATAGGTGATCAGTCGTGCTCAGTACCTTGATCTCATTTATTCACAAATGGGTACTCTTTACGATTTTCTCCCTGACGCACCTCATCCTTCTACTACCGCTACCTCAACTACCCTTGCTGCTTCTCATGCAGTTGATGGTGTGAATAGAACTTTCCATGCTCAAACTCAATCTACGCAAGCCTCTCCCACAATCCCAATTCCACTACTTCTAATGTTCAAAATTCTTCGACTCCTACTCCTTCCACCGACAAAACCTCTGAGGTTAACTCTGTTCAATCTACCCTTGTCGGAAAAAATAAATCTAAAAAAAAGGGAGGGTAAGAATAAGGAGGATAAAAATAAACCACAATCTGAGAAATTTGAAATGCAACCTATTGATGATAAGGATAAGCGCAAACCCTGATACCCTTACCTTATATGTGGTGATGATCACTACACGAAATATTTTCCAAGACCTAACAAGGTTACTAAGTTCCTTCAAGGGATCGTGAAACCTCCCACACCTGTCATTTTCCCCCAACCTTTCCCTTCTCAATAGCAGGCCCAATTGGTTATTCATGACCAACCTTCTCCCTCCACTACTTCCTACGTACTTATGTGTACCGGTGATTCAAAAAAGAATGACGTTACACTTACCACTCGATCCAAAGATTACTCTTCCTCAAAGGAGAAATTTGATGATATACCACCTTCGTTGGTTCAACAACCTCCCTCAACTTCACCTCCCAATGGTCCTCTTCATCTCAAACGACCAAGTCTTGATACAGCTCTTCTCCCTCCCCAAAAGGTTGTTGGTCAAAATTCTACCTTCAATCCTCATGCACGTGTTGCTCAAAACTACAATATTGTAGAATATCTAGCACAAGCACCTTCTACGATGTCAACTCTTGAATTCCTTCAAAATTGTCCCACTCAATGGAAGGCACTATTAAAGGATATCAGTGGAATTGACCCTATGGATACAAATTTGATAATTTTTGACCTAGAAGATCACATTCCAAGGCTATGCCCTCAACTAGCATTTCAGATACAAGTTGTTGTCGTAGACAAGAACATCTGTAGAACCGTTATTAATGAGGGTGCCTCGATGTGTGTAATGTTATTTCCTGTTGGAAGGCCATTGGATCTCCTCCCCTCACTGAATCACACAACACACTTAAGGCCTTCAATGGCTCTAGCTTTAAGCCCTACGGTGTACTTCCCTCGTTGTCTATTACGTTGGAAGGAAAATCGGTCAATGTCGAAGTTGAGGTCTTTGATGCACCTCTTGATTATAACCTCCTACTTGGTCGTAGTTGGATTGATTCCATGCACGCAATTGTGTCTACTCTTTTTCATGACATACATTTTCCACACCAGGGAAAATTCATTATTGTATATCAGCTAGCCTTTTTCAACTCTGATTCTTGTACTAGCAACGTACCCTTTATTACAAAGACACCTCCTGGGTATGAGAATGTCGATGTGGGTCTACTAAAAGATTCAACTTTGATGGGTACATTCCGGATCCCACCACCTGATGTTCCACATCATTTGGTTTCCTCGATCAACATTATTTCCACCTATGTTTGTGAAACCCCTGCGTCTTCTGACCCATAGATAATACCTGAACTTGGTGATTATCTTTGTTATGGCGACCAAATGCCTTTAAGTCCGGTTGTATCCACCTATCAAGCTATTCAGTCGGCAACCCCTTCTACTCCCTCTCTTGGTGATTCATCTCCTGATCCATTCTGTGTTATTTTCCCTACAGACGAGATGATTATGTCAGTTATGTTTATGGAATACACCCCATGGGATGATGGGCATCATCATTCCATCCTCTTCCTGCAATAGTACACCTTAGAGAGTTACTAACGGGTCTCGACTCCGTCGACCGTTGTTTTCATTTATTTTATTCTCGAGTCCACACATGATGTGTTATATCAAGGGAACTTGATTAATATTTCACCCACCATCCCCTAGACATATCCATTAAACTTGGATTTGTCGAAAATGTTCACATCGGACCTTCATGTTCCACCGATGAGGTTTTCATTTATAAGTCCCTCTTTCAATATTTTCATGACATCTTTGCATGGATCTATGAAGATATGTTGTGGATTGACCCCGATATTGTTGTACACGAAATTAAGACTTACCCAGGCGTTAAACCCATCCAGAAAAGACTTTGCCCGATCCACCCTCATAAAGCAGTTGCTATCAAGCTTGAGGTTGAAAAAATTCTTAAAGATGGATTTATTTATCTCGTGGCTTTAACTGATTGGGTATCCAATCTAGTTCCAGTAAACAAGAAACAAGGTATGATCTATGTCTACGTTTATTATAGGAATATCAACAAAGCTTGTCCTAAGGACAACTTTTCCATCCCTTCATTGACCAGATCATCGACGATTGCGTTGGGAGTGAAATCTTCTCTTTAATGGACGGATTCTCCGGATATAATCAAATCCACATCTTGCCTGCGGATCAACACAAAACCCTTTCATTTGTCCTTGGGGCACCTTTGCCTACCGTAAATTACCATTCAGTTTAAATAACCCCGGTGTGAATTTTCAACGTGAAATGTCTTACGCTTTTCAAGATATTAAGCACATTGTACAACCATATCTAGATTACCTACCAGCACATTCCATGCATTGTAGTGACCATCTGCCACACCTCCGAGCCATTTTCCTTCGTTGTCGGTTCTATCGTATACTCTTAAACCCACACAAATTTGTCTTATGTGTGGAGTCCGACCGACTTCTGGGATTTATTGTATCACACCAGGAGATCAGGGTAGATCCTTTAAATTTTGATGTGATTCTCAATCTCCCTCCTCCTTCCACCAGCATCAAAGTTTGCAAGGGAAGGCAAACATTTTACGTCGTTTCATCAGAAACTACGTCGAGTTAACGCTTAGATTTACTTGACTGCTGAAGAAAGGTTATGAGTTCATATGGGACACCACTACCAACAAAGCCTTCAAATATTTGAAACTGACTTTAACCCGTGCCCCACTACTTTTCCCACCCGATTATAATCGAGATTATTTCCTTTATCTCGCTACTTCGAACTCTACTATTTCCATGGTTCTAGTCCAAGAAGATGATTTACATGATGAACATGTCATTTATTATTTTAATTGGAGTCTCACGACTACCAAAGCCAAATACTTACATGTTGAAAAACTGGCCTTGGAAGTTGTTCAAGCTATCCAACGTTTCTGTCACTATATCCTATTACACAAGACCACTGTAATTTCTGATTGCAACCCTATGAAACACATTCTTACATGCCTATTGCTAGGGTGGAAATGCTCCAAATGGATAGTGATTCTCTAGGAGTTTGACTTAGATTTCGAACACGCTAAGTCTAAGAAATCCTTGGTGATTTCCGAACTGATATGTGACCTTCCCTGCATTGAGACAAAAAATGTAGCAGAGGATTCTTTACCTGACAAATCCCTTTTTCTGATTAGTTATGATGATCTTTGGTATGGAGATATCATTATTTATCCTCAGACTCATACTTTCTGGCCCAATTTTTCTAGCACTAACCGTCGTCGTATACATTACCAGGCCCGTTAGTATATTATCCTTGGTGACACTCTTTATCGCCATGGGGTTGACTCTATTTTTCGACGATGTCTCACCTATGGTGCGGTTGAGCAAGATTTGAATTACTTCCATTCTGAAGCATGTGGTGGTCACATGTCTGGGTATGCTATTTCCCAAAAGATCTTACGAGTAGGGTATTTTTGGCCTTCTTTATTCAAAGATTGTACTATTGCCATCCAAAAATGCCATGATTTTAAAACATACAACAACAAGATATGATCTCATCCCACTCCTTTACACCCTGTATTTTCCATTGGACCTTTCACAAAATGGGGCATTGATTTCATGACATGTAAACCTCACTCGGTCAGGGGGCATGGATACATCATTGTAGCCGTGGATTATTTCATGAAATGGGATAAGGTGATGCCTACATTCGATAATACTGGAAAAACTGCAGCCCTATTCATATCCAATCATATCACACGATTCAGAATCCCGCAAGCTATCATCACTGATCATGGTAGTAATTTTTATAATTTCATGATGTCCAAGCTTACCGAAAAGTTGGGTCTTCGACAAGAAAACTCAACCCCCTACTATCCACAGGCCAATGGAAAATTTGAGGCTATGTGATGTGGCCCTTATATTGTCAAATGATTGTTGGATAAGGGAGCTCATGAGTTAGTGTATTATGATGGCATTCTTTTGAGTGAACCGAGAAATAGGATTTACTCGAAGAAGTACTATGCTTAGACCATATTTTCATGAGTGCTTGTACTTTTACTATATCATACCTTTGTGTTCTACTTTTGTGTTCTTTTCTTTATTCGGTTTCGACCCCCAACTTATTTTCTTGATTTTTTCATCCAGGTGGATATCAGTGGCCACCCACCTTGTCCGACTAGCTCAAAACAATTTTCTAATAATTTTGGCAATTTACTATTTTTAGCAGTTTTTAACTTTCGGGGCCATTTTGTGGGCCTAAATGAAGGTTTTTCAGGATTGATATCCTCAGTGATAGCCATAGGAATTATTGAGAACCCAAAATTAATCTACTTGACGATACCTTTCCAATGAGCTATCACACTCCTAAAACAGAGATCGTATGCAAAAGTTACAACCCCGAGAAGTTGATCTACTAACTTACCCAAATGGGGCCCACATGACTTTTGGCACTTCATCTCCTAGGGTTAGGTGTTTTGATGACTAGGGTTTTTGGAATTCTAGTTTATTGTGAAAATTCCTTCAAAGCCTCATTGTAACAATCTTCTTCTTTTGAATGAGCGCAGTCGTCACATCTCTTCTCAGAGATAAGCCTCCACCATTCTAGCGAGTCTTTCACTCTGTATTTTTACAGTGTCTGTACATTTCTTTGATTAATAGAAATCATGTGTTACTGTATATCTGTGTTTATGGTTGCATATTTGATACATTTATGTTATATTATTGAATATATTTGATATCTCTATGCATTTCTTTATTATATCTCCGCTCACATTTCGTGTCGAAAATAATCTAGAGCAGTGGTATCAGAGTAGGCAGCTCTTGGTAATTTTTTCAGTGCATGTCCCTGACGAGGTCCGAGCATAGCAATTTGGGTCTCAATATTGTCTCTCTTGAATACAATTGCTCTTACGCACCCAAGAAACCCTCAATGGTGGAAGAAAGGAAAAACGATGGAGTAGACGATCTTATATATCTGTTTCTTGAGAAAGCTCTCACACGACAAAGGAACGAAATGATGGAGAATTTTTCCCACATCCTTCAATGTCTTTCGATAAAAGTAGGCACATCTTCATCAAGCAGTCACTTTGGAGGAACCTCACCTTTCAAGGTACAAGTTAATTTTGATATTCCTGTATTTGAAGGACATATCATTGACACAGACCCCACTGCTATTGTCGCGACCGCAACAATTCAACCAGAAGAACCAATAGAACCCGAAGAGGGCCAATGCATTTTTCATTCACAAATTTGGGTGAATGGGACCCCGCTACATTTTATTGTTGATAGCAGAATCTAGAAGAACCTCATCTCAGCAAAGTTCATCAAACAGTTGGGATTGTCGACAACACCACACCCGCAGCCATTCAACATCGGTTTGCTTCACCAAGGATGAGATCTCTATGTCAGCCAACAATGTCGATTGTCATACAGCATCCATCCCTTCAAGGATGAGGTATTATGTGATGTTTCCCCACTGGATGTCTGTGATGTTCTCTTGGGCCAACCATATATGTGGAAGCTCCATGTTGTTTATGAGTCTCGACCCTGTAGTTTCATTGTTACTTTGAGGGGTCATCTCTACAGAATACCAGAGGTAGTTCCAACTACTGTTCCACCTAAAAAGTGCCACAAGGTAGTATCTCATACTGCAAAATTTAGCTTCTTCATAATCTGTTCAAAAGAAGAAGAAAAAGGACACTGCGACCACTATAGCTTCGCCCCAAGCACCTTCTATCCAAGAGAAGCATGTCAAAAAGGCTGCAGAAAATCACAAAGATTCCTTTTGCACACCTTCCTCTCATGTATCTCGACTTGTTGAACAGCCTCAGCCTCAACAGGTTCGTGACAGACTTCCACAAACTGAGCAGCGCGACATCTCCAGGAAGACAAGCAGCTCACCAAGATGCAGATTCAGAAAACACTTTCCCTCTCCCCCAGGAACTCAACACAATGGATACCATTGCTTCCTAAGGAGGTAGGATTGATCCAGGTACATATCAGTGGCCACCCACCTTGTCCGACTGGCTCAAAATAGTTTTCTGGCAATTTTGGCAATTTACTATTTTTACCAGTTTTTAACTTCTGGGGCCATTTTGAGGGCCTAAATGAATTTTTTTCTGGATCAAGCTCCTCAATGATAGGTGAAGACTTAATTGAGACCCAAAAATGAATCTCCTCAATGATACCTTTCCAACGGGCTATCACAAGCCTAAAACGGAGATCATATGCAAAAGTTACGACCCCGGGAAGTTGATGTACTAACTTACCCAAATAGGGCCCACATGACTTTTGGCGCTTCATCTCCTAGGGTTAGGTTTTTGTAAGTCTAGGGTTTTTATCATTCTTGTTGATTGTAAAAATTCCTTCAAAGCCTCATTGTAATGATCTTCTTCTTGCGAATAAGCGCAGTCATCACATCTCTTCTCAGAGATAAGTCGCCACCATTCTAGCAAGTCTTTCACTCTATATTTTCACAGTCTTTGTACATTTCTTTAATTAATAGAAATTGTGTATTACTGTATATCTGTGTTTATGGTTTCATATCTAATACATTTATGTTATATTATTCAATATCTACGATATCTTTGTGCATTTCTTTATTATATCTCCGCTCGCATTTTGTGTCGAAAATAATCCGGATCAGTGGTATCAGAGCAGGCTGCTCTTAATCATTTTTTCAGTGCATGTCCCCGACGAGGTCGAAGTATAGAAAGTTGGGTCTCAAGCTTATCTATCTTGAAGACAATTTCTCTCACACACCCAAGAAACCCTCAATGGTGGAAGAAAAGAAAAACGACAGAGCAGACGATCCTATCAATCTGTTGCTTGAGCAAGTTCTCACGTGACAAAGGGACGAAATGACGGAGAATTTTTCCCACATCCTTCAATGCTTGTCAATAACAGCAGGTGCATCTTCATCAAGCAGTCACTTTGGAGGCACCTCGCCTTTCAAGGTACAAGTTAATTTTGATATTCCTATATTTGAAGGACAAATCATTGACACAGACCCCATTGTTATTGTTGCGACCGCAACAATTCAACCAGAAGAACCAACAGATACCTAAGAGGGGGAGCACATTTTTCATTCACAAATGTGGGTGAAGGGGACCCCACTGCATTTTATTGTTGATAGCGGAAGCCATAAGAACCTCATCTCATCAGAGGTCATCAAACAGTTGGGATTGTCGACAACACCACACTTGCAACCATAGAACATCAGGTGGCTTCACCAAGGACGACATCTTCATGTTAGCCAGTAATGTCAATTGTCATACGACATCCATCCCTACAAGGACAAGGTATTATGTGATGTTTCCCTACTGGATGTCTGTGATGTTCTCTTGGGGAAGCCATATATGTGGAAGTGCCATGTTGTTTATGAGTCTTGGCCCTGTAGTGTCATTGTTACTTTGGGGGATCATCTCTACAGAATACCAGAGGTAGTTTTGACTACTGTTCCACCTAAAATGTACTGCAATGTAGTATCTCATACTTTAAAATTTATCTTCTTCACAATTTGTTCAAAAGAAGAACAAAAGGACACTGCAACCACTACAGCCTCGCCCCAAGAACCTTCTATCCAAGAGAAGCAGGTCGACAAGGATGATACAAAGTGAAAATATTCCTTTCGTACACCTTCCTCTCATGTATCTCGACTTGTTCAATAGTCTCATCCATAACAGGTTCGTGACAGACTTCCACAAACTGACCAGCGCGACATCTCCAGCAAGACAAGCAGCTCAAAAAGATGCAGATTCAGCAAACACTTTTCCCTCTCCCCCGGGAACTCAACGCAATGGAGACCATTTCTTTCTAAGGAGGGAGGATTGATCCAGGTGGATATCAGTGGCCACCCACCTTGTCCGACTGGCTCAAAATAGTTTTTTGGCAATTTACTATTTTTAGCAGTTTTTAGCTTCTGGGGCCATTTTGAGGGCCTAAATGAAGGTTTTTCATGATCGAGATCCTATATGATAGATAAATACATAATTGATACCCCAAAATGAATCTCCTCGATGATACCTTTCCAACGGGCTATCACATGCCTAAAACGGAGATCATATGCAAAAGTTACGACCCCGGGAAGTTGATGTACTAACTTAGTCAAACAAGGCCTACATGACTTTTCACGCTTCATCTCCTAGGGTAAGGTTTTTGGATGTCTATGGTTTTTTGGATTCTTTTTTATTGTAAAATGGCCTTCATATCCTCATTGTAACGATCTTCTTCTTGTGAATGAGCGCAGTCGTCACATCTCTTCTCAGAGATAAGCTGCCACCATTATAGCAAGTCTTTCACTCTGTACTTTTACAGTCTCTGTACATTTCTTTGATTAATAGAAATTGTGTATTACTATATATCTATGTTTATGGTTGCATATATGATACATTTATGTTATATTATTGAATATCTGTGATATCTCTGTGCATTTCTTTATTATATCCCCACTCGCATTGCGTGCCTAAAATAATTTGGTTCAGTGGTATCAGAGCAGGCTGCTCTTGATCATTTTTTCATTGCATGTCCTTCACGAGGTCCAAGTATAGAAAGTTGGGTCTCGAGCTTATCTCTCTTGAAGACAATCACTCTCGCACACCCAAGAAACCCTCAATGGCAGAAGAAAATAAAAATGAGGGAGCAGACTATCCCATCAATCTATTGCTTGAGCAAGCTCTCACGCGACAGAGGGATGAAATGATGGAGAATTTTTCCCACATCCTTCAACTCCTGCCAATAACAGTAGGTGCATCTTCATAAAGCAGTCACTTTGGAGGCACCTCGCCTTTCAAGGTACAAGTTAATTTTGATGTTCTTATATTTGGAGGTTATATCATTGACGCAGACCCCACTACTATTGTCGTGACCGCAGAAATTCAACCAGAAGAACCAACAGATCCCAAAGAGGGGAGCGCCTTTTTCATTCACAAATGTGGGTGAAGGGGACCCCGCTGCATTTTATTGTTGATAGTGGAAGCCAGAAGAACCTCATCTCAACAGAGGTCTTCAAACAGTTGGTATTGTCGACAACACCACACCCACAGCCATACAACATCGGGTGGCTTCGCCAAGGGTGATATCTCTTTGTCAGCCAACAATGTCGATTGTCATATGGCATCCAACCCTTCAAGGATGAGGTATTATGTGATGTTGCCCCAGTGGATGTCTGTGATGTTCTCTTGGGCCAGCCATATATGTGGAAGCGCCATGTTGTTTATGAGTCTCCACCATGTAGTGTCATTGTTACTTTGGGGGGTCATCTCTTTAGAATACCAGAGGTAGTTTTGACTACTATTCCACCTAAAAAATTTCGCAAGGTATTATCTCATACTGTAAAATTTAGCTTCTTCACAATCTTTTGAAAAGAATAACAGAAGGACACTACAACCACTACAGCCTCGCCCCAAGCACCTTCTATCCAAGAGAAGCAGTTCGAAAAGGCTACAGCAAAGAACAAAGATTCCTTCTGCACACCTTCCTCTCATGTATCTCAACTTGTTGAACAGCCTCAACCTCAACAGATTCGTGACAAACTTCCACAAATTGAGAAGCACGACATCTCCAGTAAGACAAACAACTCACCAAGATGCAGATTTAGGAAACGCTTTTCCCTCTCCCCCGAGAACTCAACACAATGGAGACCATTGCTTCCTAAGGAGGGAGGATTGATCCAGGTGGATATCAATGGCCACCCACCTTGTCTAACTAGCTAAAAATAATTTTCTAGCAATTTTGGCAATTTACTATTTTTCACAGTTTTTAACTTCCGAGGCCATTTTGAGGGCCTAATTGAAGGTTTTTCGGGATCGAGCGCCTTAATGAAATTGTAGATCGTATGAAAAAGTTACGACCCCAGGAAGTTCATGTACTAACTTACCCAAACGGGGCCCACATGACTTTTGGCGCTTCATCTCCTAGGGTTAGGTTTTTGGATGTATAGGGTTTTTGGCATCCTTGTTTATTGTAAAAAGGCCTTCAGAGCCTCATTGTAATGATCTTCTTCTTACGAATGAGCGCAACGATCACATATCTTCTTGGAGATAAGCCACCACCATTCTAGTGAGTCTTTCACTTTGTATTTTTACAATCTTTGTACATTTCTTTGATTAATAGAAATCATGTATTACTATATATTTGTGTTTATGGTTGCATCTCTGATACATTTATGTTATATTATTGAATATCTATGATATCTATATGCATTTATTTATTATATCTCCGCTCACATTTCGTGCCGAAAATAATTTGGTTCAGTGGTATCAGAGCAGGTTGCTCTTGATCATTTTTTCAGTGCATGTCCCTGACAAGGTCCGAGTATAGCAAGTTGGGTCTCAAGCTTGACTCTCTTGAAGACAATTGCTCTCGCACACCCAAGAAACCCTCAATGGCAGAAGAAAATAAAATCGATGGAGCAAATGATCCTATCAATCTGTTGCTTGAGCAAGCTCTCACGCGACAGAGGAATGAAATGATGGAGAATTTTTCCCACATCCTTCAACACCTGTCGATAATAGTAGGTGCATCTTCATCAAGAAGTCACTTTGGAGGCACCTCACCTTTCAAGGTACAATTTAATTTTGATATTCCTGTATTTGAAGGTCAGATCATTGACGCAGACCCCACTGCTATTGTCGCGACCACAACAATTCAACCAGAAGAACCAACATATCCCGAAGAGGGGGAGCACATTTTTCATTCACAAATTTGGGTGAAGGAGACCCCACTTCATTTTATTGTTGATAACAAAAACCAGAAGAACCTCATCTCAACAGAGGTCATCAAACAATTGGGATTGTCAACAACACCACATCTGTAGTGATACAACATCAGGTGGCTTCGCCAAGGATGAGATCTTCATGTCAGCCAACAATGTCGATTGTCATATGACATCTAGCCCTTCAAGGACAAGGTATTATGTGATGTTGCCCCATTAGATGTATGTGATGTTCTCTTGGGCTAGCCATATATGTGGAAGCACCATGTTGTTTATGAGTCTCGACCCCGTAGTGTCATTGTTACTTTGGGGGTTCATCTCTATAGAATACCAGAGGTATTTATGACTATTGTTCCACCTAAAAAGTGCCACAAGGTAGTATCTCATACTATAAAATTTAGCTTCTTCATAATCTTTTCAAAAGAATAACAAAAGGACACTGCAACCACTACAGCCTCGCCCCAAGCACCTTCTATCTAAGAGAAGTAGGTCAGAAAGGCTGCAACAAAGTGAAAAGATTCCATCTGCACACATTCCTCTCATGTATCTCGACTTGTTGAACAGCCTCAGCCTCAACAGGTTCATGACAAACTTCCAAAAACTGAGTAGCATGACATCTCCATCAAGACAAGCAGCTCACCAAGATGCAAATTCAGCAAACGCCTTTCCCTCTCCCCCAGGAACTCAATGCAATGAATACCATTGCTTCCTAATGAAGGAGGATTGATCTAGGTGGATATCGGTGGCCACCCACCTTGTCCGACTAGCTCAAAATAGTTTTCTGACAATTTTCGCAATTTACTATTTTTAGTAGTTTTTAACTTCTGGCGGCGTTTAGAGGGTGTAAATGAACCTTTTTCAGGATAGAGGTCCTCCATGATATATAAAGGAATAATTGATCCTACTAAATGAATCTCCTGGACAATACCTTTCCAACAAGCTATCACACGCCTAAAACGGAGATCGTACGCAAACCTTACGACCTCGAGAAGTTGATGTACTAACTTACCCAAACGGGGCCCACATGACTTTTGGTGCTTCATCTCCTAGGGTTAGGTTTTTGGATGTCTAGGGTTTTTGCAATTCTTGTTTATTGTAAAAAGGCCTTCAGATCCTCATTGTAACAATCTTCTTCTTGCGAATGAGTGCATCCATCACACCTCTTCTCATAGATAAGCCACCACCATTCTAGCGAGTCTTTCACTCTGTATTTTTGCAGTCTCTGTACATTTATTTGATTAATAGAAATATTGTATTACTATATATATGTGTTTATGGTTGCATCTCTGATACATTTGTGTTATATTATTGAATATCTACGATATCTTTGTGTGTTTCTTTATTATATCTCCGCTCGCATTTTGTGCCGAAAATAATCCGGATCAATGGTATCAGAGCAGGCTGCTCTTGATCATTTTTTCAGTGCATGTCCCCGACGAGGTCCGAGTATAGCAAGTTGGGTCTCGATCTTGTCTCTCTTGAAGAAAATCTCTCTCGCACACCCAAGAAACCCTCAACGGTGGAAGAAAATAAAAATGACGGAGCAGACGATCCTATTAATCTGTTGCTTTAGCAAGCTCTCACGCGACAGAGGGACGAAATGATGGAGAATTTTTCCCACATCCTTCAACGCCTGCTGATAACAGCAGGTGAATCTTCATCAAGCAGTCACTTTGGAGGTACCTCTCCTTTCAAGGTAGAAGTTAATTTTGATATTCTTGTATTTGAAGGACAGATCATTGACGTAGACCCCACTGCTATTGTCATGACCACAACAATTAAACCAAAAGAACCAATAGATTCTGAAGAGGGGGAGCACCTTTTTTATTCACAAATGTGGGTGAAGGGGACCCCATTGCATTTTATTGTTGATAGCGGAAGCCAGAAGAACCTTATATTAGTATAGGTCATCAAACAGTTGGGATTGTCGACAACACCACACCCGTAGCCATACAACATTAGGTGGCTTTGCCAAGGATGAGATCTCTGTGTAAACCAGCAATGTCGATTGTCATATGACATCCAACCCTTCAAGGATGAGGTATTATGTGATGTTTCCCCACTGGATGTCTGTGATGTTCTCTTGGGCCAGCCATATATGTGGAAGCGCCATGTTGTTTATGAGTCTCAAACCCATAGTGTCATTGTTACTTTGTGGGGTCATCTCTATAGAATACCAGAGGTAGTTACGAATACTATTTTGCCTAAAAAGGGTCGCAAGGTAGTATCTCATACTACAAAATTTAGCTTCTTCACAATCTGTTCAAAAGAAGAATAGAAGGACACTACAACCACTACAGCCTCGCCCCAAGCACCTTCTATCCAAGAGAAGCAGGTCGACAAGGCTGCAGAAAAGTGCAAAGATTCCTTCCACACACCTTCCTCTCATGTATATCAACTTGTTGAACAAATTTAGCCTCAACAGGTTCTTGACAGACTTCCACAAACTGAGCAGTGGGACATCTCCAGCAAGACAAGCAGCTCACCAAGATGCAAATTCAGCAAACGCTTTTCCCTCTCCGATGGGAACTCAACGCAATGGAGACCATTTATTCCTAAGGAGGAAGGATTGATCTAGGTGGATATCGGTGGCCAACCACCTTGTCCGACTGGCTCAAAATAGTTTTCTGACAATTTTGGCAATTTACTATTTTTAGTAGTTTTTAACTTCCGGGGCCATTTTGAAGGCTTAAATGTAGGTTTTTTGGGATCAAGCTCCTTAGCGATAGTTGAAGGCATAATTGAGCCCCCAAAATTAATCTCCTTGAATATACCTTTCCAGCAGACTATCACATGCCTAAAATGGAGATCGTATGCAAAAGTTACGACCCCGGGAAGTTGATGTACTAACTTACCCAAATGGGGCCCACATGAATTTTGGCACTTCATCTCCAAGGGTTAGGTTTTTGGATGTATAGGTTTTTTTTCATTCTTGTTTATTGTAAAAAGGCCTTCAGGGCATCATTGTAAAGATCTTCTTCTTGCGAATGAGTTTAGCCATAACATCTCTTCTCAGAGATAAGCCGCCACCATTCTAGCAAGTCTTTCACTCTGTATTTTTACAGTCTCTGTACATTTATTTGATTAATAGAAATCGTGTACTACTGTATATATTTGTTTATGGTTGCATCTCTAATACATTTATGTTATATTATTGAATATCTTCAATATCTCTGTGCATTTATTTATTATATCTCCACTCACATTTCGTGCCGAAAATAATCTGGATCAGTGGTATCAGAGCTAGCTACTCTTGATCATTTTTTCAATGCATGTCCCCAACGAGGTCTGAGTATTTCAAGTTGGGTCTCAATCTTGTCTCTCTTGAAGAAAATCTCTCTTGCACACCAAAGAAACTCTCAATGGCGGAAGAAAAGAAAAACGACAAAGCAAATGATCCTATCAATCTGTTGCTTGAGCAAGCTCTCACATGACAGAGGGAAAAATGATGGAGAATTTTTCCCTCATCCTTGAACGTCTGCCAATAACAACAGGCACATATTCATCAAGTAGTCACTTTGGAGGCACCTCTCCTTTCAAGGTACAAGTTAATTTTGATATTCCTGTATTTGAAGGATAGATCATTGACGCATACCATACTGTTATTGTCACAACCACAACAATTCAACCAGAAGAACCAACAGATCCCAAAGAGGGGGAGTTCCTTTTTCATTCACAAATGTGGGTGAAGGAGACCCCGTGGCATTTTATTGTTGATAGCGGAAGCCAAAAGAACCTCATCTAGGAAGAGGTCCTCAAACAGTTGGGATTGTCGACAACACCACACCTACATCCATACAACATCGGGTGGCTTCGCCAAGGATGAGATCTCTATGTCAACCAACAATGTCGATTGTCATATGGCATCTAGACCTTCAAGGATGAGGTATTATGTGATGTTGCCCCACTGTATTTCTGTGATGTTCTCGTGGGCCAACCATATATGTGGAAGTGCCATGTTGTTTATGAGTCTCGACCCCGTAGTTCCATTGTTACTTTGTGGGCTCATCTCTACAGAATAACATAGGTAGTTCTGACTACTGTTCCACTTAAAAAGTGCCGCAAGGTAGTATCTCATACTACAAAATTTATCTTCTTCACAATCTATTCAAAAGAAGAACAAAAGGACACTGCAACCACTAGAGCCTCACCCCAAACACCTTCTATCCAAGAGAAGTAGGTCGACAAGGCTGCAACAAAGCACAAATATTCCTTCCACACACCTTCCTCTCATGTATCGCAAATTTTTGAATAGCCTCATCCTCAACAAGTTCGTGACAAACTTCCACAAACTGAACAGTGCGACATCTTCAGCAAGACAAGCAGCTCATCAAGATGCAGATTTAGAAAACGCTTTTCCCTCTCCCTCAGGAACTCAATGCAATGGGGACAATTGCTTCCTAAGGAGGGGGGATTGATCCAGGTGGATATCGGTGGCCACCCACCTTGTCCGATTGGCTCAAAATAGTTTTTTGGCAATTTTGGCAATTTACTATTTTTAGCAGTTTTTAACTTTCGGGGCCATTTTGAGGGCCTAAATGAAGGTTTTTCAGGATAAATCTCCTCATTGATAGTTGAAGGAATTATTTATCCCTCAAAATGAATCTCCTCTATGATATCTTTCCAACGGGCTATCACACACCTAAAACAGAGATCATATGCAAAAGTTACGACCCCGAGAAGTTGATGTACTAACTTACCCAAACGGGGCCCACATGACTTTTGGCACTTCATCTCCTAGGGTTAGGTTTTTGGATGTCTAGGGTTTTTTGCATTCTTGTTTATTTAAAAAAATGCATTCAAAGCCTCATTGTAACAATCTTCATCTTGGGAATGTGCACAGCCATCACATCTCTTCTCAGAGATAAGCCACCACCATTCTAGCGAGTCTTTTACTCTTTATTTTTACAGTCTCTGTACATTTGTTTGATTAATAGAAATCAGTGGTATCAGAGTAGATTTCTCTTGATCATTTTTTCAGTTCATGTCCCCGAAGAGGTCCAAGTATAGCAAATTAGGTCTCTAGCTTGTCTCTCTTGAAGACAATCGCTCTTGCACACCCAAGAAACCCTTAATGGCGGAACAAAAGAAAAATGACAGAGCAGATGATCTTATCAATCTGTTGCTTGAGAAAAATCTCATGCAACAGAGGGACAAAATGATGCATAATTTTTTCCACATCCTTCAAAGCCTTCCAATAACAACAGGCGCATCTTCATCAAGCAGTCACTTTGGAGGCACCTCATCTTTCAAGGTACAAGTTAATTTTGATATTCCTATATTTGAAGGACAGATCATTGACACATAGCCCACTGCTATTGTCGTGACCACAGAATTCAACCAAAAGAACCAATATATCCCAAAGAGGGGAGCACATTTTTCATTCACAAATGCGGGTGAAGGGGACCCCGCTGCATTTTATTGTTGATAACGAAAGCTAGAAGAACCTCATCTCAGCAGAGGTCGTCAAATAGTTGGGATTGTCGACAACACCACACTCACATCCATACATCATCGGGTGGCTTCACCAAGGATGATATCTCTGTGTCAGCCAACAATGTCGATTGTCATACAACATCTAGCCCTTTAAGGACGAGGTATTATGTGATGTTTCCCCACTGGATGTCTGTGATGTTCTCGTGGGCCAGCCATATATGTGGAAGTGCCATGTTGTTTATGAGTCTCGACCCCGTAGTTCCATTGTTAATTTGGGGGGTCATCTCTACAGAATACCAGAGGTAGTTCCGACTATTGTTCCATCTAAAAAGTGTCTCAAGGTAGCATCTCATACTGCAAATTTTAGCTTCTTCACAATCTGTTCAAAAGAAGAACAGAAGGTAACTGCAATCACTACAGCCTCACCCCAAGCACCTTCTATCCAAGACAAGCAGGTCGACAAGGCTACAGCAAAGCACAAATATTCCTTCCACACACCTTCCTCTCATGTATATTGACTTGTTGAACAACCTTAGCCTCAACAGGTTTGTGACATACTTCCACAAACTGAGCAGCGCAACATCTCTAGCAAGACAAGCAGCTCACCAAGATGCAAATTCAGCAAACGCTTTTCCCAATCCCTTGGGAACTCAATGCAATGGATACCATTTCTTCCTAAAGAGGGAGGATTGATCCAGGTGTATATCAATGGCCACCCACCTTGTCCAATTGGCTCAAAATAGTTTTCTGACAATTTTGGCAATTTACTATTTTTACCAGTTTTTAACTTCCGGGGCCATTTTGAGGGCCTAAATGAATTTTTTTTGGGATTGATCTCCTCAATGATAGTCAAAGTTATAATTGATCCACAAAAAAGAACCTCCTCGATGATACCTTTCCAACAGGCTATCACACACTTAAAACGGAGATCGTATGCAAATGTTACGACACTGAGAAGTTGATGTACTAACTTACCCAAATGTGACCCACATGACTTTTGGCGCTTCATCTCCTAGGCTTAGGTTTTTGGATGTATAGAGTTTTTTTCATTCTTGTTTATTGTAAAAATGCCTTCAGAGTCTCATTGTAACAATCTTATTCTTGGGAATGAGCACAGTCATCACATCTCTTCTCAGAGATAAGCTGCCACCATTCTAGTGAGCCTTTCACTCTGCATTTTTACAGTCTCTGTACATTTGTTTGATTAATAGAAATAATGTATTACTGTATATCTGTGTTTATGGTTTCATCTCTGATAAATTTATGTTATATTATTGAATATATGTGATATCTCTGTGCATTTATTTATTATATCTCCGCTAGCATTTTGTGCCGAAAATAATTCGGATCAGTGGTATCAGTGCAGGCTGCTCTTGATCATTTTTTCAGTGCATGTCCCCGACGAGGTCCGAGTATAGAAATTTGTGTCTCGATATTTTCACTCTTAAAGAAAATCGTTCTCGCACACCCAAGAAACCCTCAATTGTAGAGGAAATGAAAAACGATGGAGTAGACAATCCTATCAATCTGTTGCTTGAGAAAGCTCTCACGTGACAGAGAAACGAAATGATGGAGAATTTTGCCCGCATCCTTCAATGCCTACCAATAATAGTAGGTTCATCTTCATCAAGTAGTCACTTTGGAGGCACCTTTCCTTTCAAGGTACAAGTTAATTTTGATATTCCTGCATTTGAAGGATAGATCATTGACGTAGACCCCACTGCTATTGTCGCGACTGTAGCAATTCAACCAGAAGAACCAACATATCCCGAAAAGGGGGAGTACCTTTTTAATTGACAAATGTGGGTGAAGGGGACCCCACTAAATTTTATTGTTGATAGTGAAATCCATAAGATCCTCATCTCAGCAGAGGTCGTCAAACAGTTGGGATTGTCGACAACACCACACCCGCATCCATACAACATTGAGTGGCTTCACCAAGGATGTGATCTCTGTGTCAACCAACAATTTTGATCATCATATGGAATCCAACCCTTCAAGGACAAGGTCTTATGTGATGTTACCCCACTGGATGTCTGTGATGTTCTCTTGGGCTAGCCAGATATGTGAAAGCACCATTTTGTTTTATGAGTCTCAAACCCATAGTGTCATTGTTACTTTGGGGGTTCATCTCTATAGAATACCAGAGGTAGTTCCGACTACTGTTCCACATAAAACGTGTCGCAAGGTAGTATCTCATACTGCAAAATTTAGCTTCTTCACAATCTGTTCAAAAGAAGAATAGATAGACACTGCAACCACTACAACCTCGCCCCAAGCACCTCCTATCCAAGAGAAGCAGGTCGAAAAGGCTGCAGAAAAGTGCAAAGATTCCTTATGCACACCTTCCTCTCATGTATCTTTACTTGTTCAACAGCCTCAGCCTCAACAGGTTTGTGACAGACTTCCACAAATTGAGCAGTGCGACATCTCCACCAAGACAAGCAGCTCACCAAGATGCGGATTCAGCAAACGCTTTTCCCTCTACCTCAGGAACTCAACGCAATGGATACCACTGCTTCCTAAAGAGGGAGTATTGATCCAAGTGGATATCGGTGGCCACCCATCTTGTCTGACTGGCTCAAAATAGTTTTCTGGCAA